>RHLR01000005.1:0-86185 GCA_009806335.1 Davidsoniella australis
ACTTGATTCGAGCTACCGCCACATGAATTTTACCTCTAGTTGTGTAGTCGCCTTTGTGTCCTTTGTTGCAAAAACTGCCACAAAGAGACGCTTTCAACATTGTTTTGGTATCTACGACTAGATTTCAAACTAACGTGCAGATATCGGTATATGTTCATTAACAAATACATAGTTCGCGAATTTTGTATAACCCTATGTAAGTTATGTGGCAAATTTCCCACGATTGTCCGTCAACCCAGTACATTGGTGAAAATATGATGATATATGTAACTTGAACTATGTAAGTAATTACAAAAACATACAAATATGTATGTATGTATGTACATGATTCCACATTTAATAACACCACCAAGACCTACAAGGTGACATCCGTCGTCGCAGCCATAACGTGAACGCCCATAGAAAATTGTATCAATCAGGCTTGGACTGCCACAGCTAAATAGATAGTACTGAGTATCACTTATACTATATTCTCGGAGCCTAAACACTTTTATATATGTTAAACAAACAACTTTCAAACTATATACATATGTAGTATCGACGAGACTAATCGAAGAACTCAAGAGCGGCAACAAATCAAATATAGATATCTCACCGATAACATGACATTTTAGACGTTCTGACTGCAGATTTTGAGTGGAGAAACGGAAAAATAAACTAGGATTTGACTCGGAATAGTAACGCAGCCCGAGCTGTTAGCGAAAATGACAATAGTATTTTCTTGGTTTAGCAGTATAGACCGAACCATAGCCTGATTGTGGACTGTATCCTATTCTGAAAATGGAGATCATTCTAATTATATTGTGTGTTGACCACTTACACCAAGACGGACTCCATCTTGTAGTAAAAAGTGGGATGAGAGGCCAGTCGGCATTGGACCATCCCAAGTAAGATTCAAGCTACAAGAACCAAACATATACAGATATATGCAGCCTACTTCATGCCTGCAGCTGCCAATTGTGATTCTATAGATATGTTCGATGTAGGATAAGACTGAGGCTGTTTGGCTGCAGCTGCTACAGGCTACGATAGAGTACTCTTGACTTACTAGTACGTAGTTGCGGCGTCTACGAAAATTTGAAAGTGGTTGCTCAAGCTAAGTGAACACCGAGTTAGTATACCTGTAGGTAAGTTAAGGCATCGGAGTTGATACTGATAATCTATATGCATGCAATAATAGGAGGAAATCAGGAGATCCCGTGACCAGGTAGAAAGAATGGCGATGATGAGGGTATCATGAATGCATGTTTACTTTTGCTTTGATATTACACTGATTTTACGTGATCGATCTAGGCCCTTGATTCATAATATTGGATGAGAATCGTATTGGAACAACTCATTGTATTGTCAATTTGACGGCAAGGTAATAGAAGCGCCGACATGGATGGTATCTGACTATGGGATTGAAGTGAAGTGTGTGAGAGAGAAACATAAACGAAAATAACAAATGGTAAAAAGGTAGGGTAAATCATAAGCGAACGGATGCAACATGTATTATATCTTGGTATTAGTAGTAAGTTGCAAGGCAAGCAAGCATCATATGTAGCAGGTTTAGGATCAGCCAAGTACCACTTGGAAGTAGTAAGCTTGAAAAGTAGGAATGGCAATGCCGTAGCGAGCGAAGGATCCTCAAAGTAGAATAGTTGTGGCTACAACTATAGAGACTAGAACACAGATAACTAGAGGAAATTACGAAGGCTAGTATGAATAGAAAGAAAGAAAGAATATAGCATATTGACCACTACTAACTGACGTACATATATACAGATATGCATTTCATGAGTAGCTTGAAATACCTAGATAGTTGGTACGTGCATAAATGATGCTATTATTTCTATAGAATATTCCACTTGCCAAGTATAAGCTAGCCTTTGGTGTCAATTCTACATTGGCAGCATGGACGAAGAAGACGATGAACCCATCAGATTAATCAAGGAATATACATGTACACAGATCATGACTTTTGCTTGATATTCAGCTGTTTTCCGTTTCTTTCTTCTCTTGATATTGAACTTCTGAATATATGATGTTTTACTGCGACCCTACTTGTTGATGAGTTGGCATGAAGCGGAGAAGGCGATTTTGAGGCGGGGGAACAAGATCACTTGATCGGCTTTTGGTATTCGCTTTCGGATCGTGGTTTGTTTTGATTTTTGATATCCGTTTTCTGTCTTTGAAGTTGTATCCTAGCTTGATAATCCTGTTATTGCATGGACGATGAAAGGGCGTGCTTGTAGTTATATAAGTGCAGCACACGATATCAGAAGACAGTTTAGTTTTTTTAACACTACTTTATTTTTTCTTTGTTTTGTAGGGGAAGTTAATGCTAGTGTTGCTTGTTGTTGTTGTCGTCCTAGGAAACTATGTAGTCAAGATTGTCTAAGCCGCCCCTCCCCCCTGTTATTAACGCTTTCATACTTTCTCATTTTAGGACCAACTCGCGGTCTCGCTTTCCGTTACGAACTGCGGGTACGGACAGTAGTATGCAGAATGTCCGCTTCAGTAGACACAATCGATCATGTATAGTGATATTATTGTTCTTACAACTGCAAAGTCTATCGTTGATTCGCGACCTGAAGCGCTCAGGGAAGCAAAAGGCAATTACATAAAGCAGAAAGTAGAGAAAGAGACAGAAGGGAGAGGGTGGCGTTCCCTGCAACTACTATACCCTGCAGCTACTGCAGCTAGACCTAGACCACGCTTTGTTCGATGTGCTGGCTAACGTACTATTACGTCGAGTCCCCCGCGTAGGTCTTGAGCGGGCAATCGGTTGTTGGCAGCCCAAAGGCACGGTGTCTACATAGTAAAAGACGAGAAATGAAAAGATAAACATCGATAGCGTTGGTCTCTGCTATTATTATCGCTTGAGTGGAGAAGTTTAGTTGACGCCAGTGACCAATAATAGTCGCAGCCTCATATTCAATGTCTGTTATATTCCCTTTCGGTCGATTAAAATTCAAAGTAAGTGAGTGCTTAGGCTCTGCAGACTGGAGTAACATCAGGGCGTCTCCTTCGGTTACTCCCCCCCCCCCCCCCCTCTCTGCCTCCCTCCTTGAACGAGCTACAGTTCATTCATGAACCCGGGCTTGGATTAATGAGGGGAACCTGGACATTTTGCTGCGCTGGCAGTGGTGCATCCGTCCCAATACCAAGTCGAGATAGTGGAGAGACAAGCTATCGCTTGGATGGCAAAGTATATACAGATGTATGGGATATGAAATGTGGAATGGGCAAGTGGATGAATGGATGGGCTGCAGTGGCCCGGACCCTGCATCTTGTGAGCGTGAACTGACAACGACGGGTATGTAATGTAATGTACGTTCTTCGTGATATAGCCGATGAGTACATTATAAGTAGTTATGTATAGCGTACTTTGTAGATTGGCATGAAATCTTACCACGCACGCCTCTTGTATCGTGTACACAGTCTTGTATAGGCCATCACCAATGGTAGTCAAAAGCCAATGAATACTTGAAAAGAGGCCGTTATACGAAAATCTGATAGAATTACCACTACATTGTATGTAGATACATACATAATTGCATATGGTAGAGAAAAATACAGTGCGCAACATCGATCGCCACAGATTATATATATGTACAATCAAAGTTCCAGAAATAAGATTCCAGAAACATAAACACCCAAACATGATCCTGAGGATTCGTCCATATCTCAAGAGTCCAATGAGAGCAGTCCACGTTGTTTCCCACCCACTCATCCATCCACCAAACCAAACGAGACCTACTAGATCAGAGCGGACTAAGCGCCCTTGGAGTTGATAATATTATAGTTAATGTATTTGGTAGTTATCTGTAACCATATTTATACATATATTCTATCTGCACGAGAATTTGCAGAAATCTGGAGGGTGTCTATAACAACTAGAAATTACGTGCCTTTGGTTTTTGTTTTACGACACCTTAACACTCTTTAGATATTCATTCTTTTACGATTGTGGTTGTAGATGATGTGCTGTTCAAGTCACTTTGATATCACTCTGTTTATATATGGATTCATGCCGCCTTAGAAACGCACGAGCAATATGAGGCTTTTGTTTTGATCTAGACCTGGCGCTTTAAGTGCCTGCGTCAATCAAGGTGCTTCTGTGTATGATGAAGCCGCTAGAAAGATGGCATTTAGGAAAAGGGAAGAGAATAAACAGCACCATAACTATGCTATATCATATGCATTTGCATGTGGAATCCAAGGGCTCCTTCAAAGACCATAGTGAGTCCACCTTGCATATACATATAGACTGACGTGAGTGACTGGCCATCCACCCTTATAGTGCCAGTTTTGTGCTCCAAGATAGATGCTATCAAATAGCGTGTCCCGTTCTTTACTCTGATCTGCTTCCTTTAAAAAATGTGGTTGTACAACGTTTTAGAGACTAATTAATATGTCCATCTCAACCCCGATAGACGTACTAAGCTCTATAAACCACGATTGAATTGCTGTGTCACAGGTTTTATATTCATCCATCCGGCCTACAGTTCTCGCCTTTTGTATTCAAGTCTCTCGGTATACACAGGTACTTATACTGCGACTAGACTATACCGTCTCGGAATAGATAAAGGAAGTAGTTGCTGCTACATATAATTACAACTTGATCTAGACGTTTTCATGAGGAATAGGGGGACGATGAAGTACCAAAACTGGTTCTCGTCCGTATCATGATATTCAGTGTGCGGCTAGAGCAGACAGGGCACGTAACCGGGAAGCGGTAGAAAGAGCAAAAGACCGAGAGCCCCATCTTCCTACATTCGCTTCGCTTGTAGCTGTACTTTGAATATGGAGAAACAGACACAAGCACGAGAGCCTGATGTTGAGAGTTAAATGGTTGTCTTCTCGGCGTTAGTACTCTATCTAAGCCGGTCTATGGTACGATGAGGAGCCCATAGAGAGCCTTGAAAACGTCTGTCTTGACGCCTAAAGACCATAGCCCAACGAAAGACCCTTCTAGGTGTCTCGAGATGGAGTCTGCTCTGGCATGATCTTTCGAGCGGCAGGTTTCCTGCTTTATCGATAGTAACTTTGTAGAGACGGTTTTGTATGTCATACTCCAAAGCATATAAGCAGGAGTGATGCCGATCTCTCCACTCCGATGCTGAAACTGGCGAATCGCCCACGCGGCTGAACAGTCCCGGCTCGCCTCTAGGTGGAGTCTATAGCGTAATGTGATGATACATCATGTTATACGGGTTACATCACTTTGATTCTACGGAAAGAGAGCGAGGGGCCAGCTGTTTGAGGCGTGCCTATTGAAAGGCCTATACAACCTGCAGGTATATCTGTATACACACACATGCTACGCATGGCTAGATAATATGTCAGGCTATACCACAGTATCAGTACCTACAGATATATCGATATAACAATGTATGCATACATCTGTATTAGGATTGCATTCAAGTTGACTGCATGCATACGGCCAAGACAGCAGAGACAATAGGAAGACAAAAACGGCCAGTCTCGTAGAGTTAGGTCAGCTGCTTTCGTTATCAAGAGTTGACTAGAACAACCGAGGTAATCAGTCTACAAGCGAGCGAGCAAGGAAGAAAGATTATGGCTAGAGGAGTGTCTCTTTGAGTCTAGAATCCAAAGACTCACGATATTGAAAGGGAACAAAGGCTAGAAAGCGGCGTCCGAATGGGAAAACGATGAGAAGGAACTAGAAGAAGACATGAGAGGGGCGTGTGCATCTATATATCTATACTGTACTATAGTCTAGACCTATATCTACTACATATCTTATCCTTAGTGTATTTTGTATATGATTTGCCTTTAGCACTCTTTCCATCTCTATCTTTGCCATGTAGTCTTGGTCTCATCGTCTATAAAAGCATATACGTAACCTCATTGCCGTTATTATTCCAGCAGCACATGATGCTTGGCTGATGCAAAGCCTAACGCTTATGCCAGCGTTAGCGAGCCGAGCCAGATATCAGCCCTTTTCTTCGACTACGATGATAACGATCAGCAATATAATCAAAAGATCAATAACTCCTCTTCTTCTTGGACATTTAGTTTTGAAGCCTAAAAGGATATAGGACGCAGGAGGCGGCCCGGATATTGCTAACTACCCTTATAGGCATTACAGATCACCACTTGTAGATAGCCTCTGACATAATTTAATAGATATAACTCGGGAGGAATATTTAGCAATAGTGCGTACATCAACAGAACATGACATTACATTGCATTATATGGACAGAATCTATAGGAGTCAAAGTGTGCGGGGCTTTCTCAACAGTGATCACTTTCTCCTTTCCCTCTTTTCTGTGTACTAGAGTTGACCAAGTAAAGATATAACAAACATAATACAAATCTGGCCTCCAAATAGTCTCGAGGCACTACCATATTTCCAGGCCCTACCTGTAAAATTGACGATCATGGTCAGCAAGCCTCGCATGTCCATAGTAGCTACTCAAGACATCATCGACGTACATACAACGGCTACTAAGATTTCTTGATAAGACAGAGAAGAGGTATGGTCAGGCTTTTACTACCATCTAGTGCTCTTCGTGCATAATACATATGCACATGCACATCTGTAAATCGGCATGTCTTTAAACAAGTGAAGACTCGGGCCCCGTGCTGTATCTATCCCATTCAAGATTATTGCATGCATGCATTGTCTCCTCAACGGCCTATTCGACTGTGTCGGGTCCGTCTAGACCCGTTTGCACTTCCTGGTACCAAGGAGGGTTAGAAGCCATAG
This sequence comes from Davidsoniella australis, assembly GCA_009806335.1. NCBI lineage: Eukaryota > Fungi > Ascomycota > Sordariomycetes > Microascales > Ceratocystidaceae > Davidsoniella > Davidsoniella australis. Next base: position 6,722 of record RHLR01000005.1, read on the forward strand.
TCAATCTAGGGCGGGAGACAGAAACGGAAGACAGAGGGTCATCATATCTACAGACACTCCCTAGTGACAAGTGCACTATGGTTGCAAGCATTGTACCATTAGATATTACTACAGTTGGATACTATTGCATATCGAAGCAGATATACATTGAAGCCGGCACATATATATCTATTCTCCATCTCGACACGTCACATATGTACATGATAAATATCCCAAGTAAAAGCGTAAGCAAGTATGACCCATGTCTTCGAGGTGTCCAGAGACTCCAAAACCAGACGATGAAGAAGATACTGGAGACGATCTCGCTGCTCATATTTTATTTTCTCCTGTATCTCTCGAGCACTATTTTATTGTATCGCAGTTGGCCTGGCCTCTCTAGTCTTCTCCCATCTTCTCTCGCTCTGTTCCACTTCATCTGTCTTACATGCCGTGAACACTTGGCTTCTTGTAACCATGCCGTCCCATTCAATCTAGCCCAGTTCAGTGGCTTCCCGGCGTTGGTTTTGGTCTAATGAGCATATCTGTATGCTAGCAATAGAAAAACAGCAGCTTACAGACAGACTCCTACAGCGATCTAGGCGTTTGTGTTGTTTTCTTCACCGCCTGTTCGTCAGGGCTCATTGATACATTCTTTATTAAATCAAGTTGCTCTGAAGAGAAAGAAAATCCATAGTACCTATGCTGTGAATTCTCAACTCACATCGCAGTCGTGGCCTGCATCAAGTCCCTTTGCCCTGCGGCTCGTTCTTTGTTTTTCGGCTTTTAATGTACGATTACACGATGCTTGTAACAATAGTACAATAACCGAATAGATTTTCTTAGACTAGAAAGATAAAATACAGAAAATAAACTTGTCAGTGCTCAACCCATGCTATGCTGGTTGTTCCAGTTGTGCTACAATCGATTTATTCCAGGGATTTTACGTCGCCGTGCTTTCTTTTATCCCGATAAGGTTCATCTCCCAGTTGTTTGCTCACCGCCATTTGCTTCTTTTTCTTGATTGTAGTCTATACTTGCTTGTTTTTCTAATTCATTTTCTTTTAATCTGTGTTCTTTTTAGACAAAGTAAGTCGTACTGTACTGTACATATACATACAAATTAATGTATATGTAGGTGCATCAAGTTCCTCCGCTTTCTCCAGAAATGTCAAGGATTATGATACCTTGGCCGTTTTCTTCTTTCTCCGCCCATTGTTTGCTTCCTTCGAGACTCATCAACCTGCACCACTAGTCACTATAGCGGCTTCCATTACAGCCGGCTTTACTCCCTTTGGTGGAGCATCTACTTCTATAACTATAGCATCGCTTGACTATACTGTGTGCATATATCTGTACGCAACTACATCAAATATGTACAGATATATACTAAACTGACAGTAAGAGTATATTCTACTTTAAGAAATATATCTCACTAGTTATCTTTCTTTGCTTTGCCCTGCATCTTTATGGCACAGTTTGCTCACGCTAGCTTTACTAAGCCGCATATCATGTGACAGGGCATTTGCCCCCAGGGAGTGCTTTCGGACTTCCATCCAACCAACAGCAAATGCTACGATCTCTTCGACACAAGATCTAGAGCGATTCTACGGGGTAGCTTCGGACTTTCTAATATGAGTAATGTAGTCTATTCGCTGATAATGTTTGAAAACAATAGACAGCAGTAGAGGAATATAGATAAAAATATATATAATAGAGGAGCCTACGTGGTCATCATGGGCCTCGTCGTCTGGTCACCGTAGCAAGATAATTACGGAGGTTGGGGAAGGAAGGAATAAAGTCCGTTCACTAATGACATTAAAGCCAACGATATGTAATGGCCTACATGTCAGCAAGCGGAATATATAGATAGACGTTATATTTCTACACCTGAAGAGCTGTTTCTACTAGAATTATCGTAGGCCAAATCCCTTATATATTGTCATAAGCGAAGATTGTTTTATGTATAGATACATTTTTCCCGCTATCTATAGTAGCTATAACATGTATGACACCCCTAACGTATGATAGCTATAGGTCTAGTTGTATTGTATGTTATTAGTAAATGCATGTCTACATACTACTTGCCTATGTACGTCAACGACGTACCATACAAAATACGGTGCCTCTTCCATGTTCTCTTCCTAAAAGTACAGCAGGCTTTGATATTATATATATGCTATTCAAGATCCAGCCGCCACTAGTTCTTAGCGCTCAAGGTCGTAGTTCCAACAGCATCAATCAGTTCTCTCCTCTTCCTTTATCGCTAACCTAGCTTGAACTCCCGTCCATAGTTCTGTTTTCGTCCTCTTTACTATCAAACTTTATTAATTCTCCCCTTTACCATCTTCCTATTAGTTTATATCATCGAAAATTGGTATCTTTTTTTCCTTTTACCATAGCGAGGCTTTCGGGAGCGGTAGCATAGATGCCAGCTCTATAACTATTGTGGGCTGGCCTTCCTTTCGCACTGTCTACGGATCCGGATATGTCTCGCCATGGGTAGGGAGTGAATCGGGGATAAACTAGTGATCGGAAGGCGAAGAGGGAATAACATGATACGAAGCTCCTCTCTTTGTCTATATTCTCCTACCTTCCCATTCCCAAGTGGCCCTCTCGTCCCTTTTTGATAGTAGAGTGTAATGCAAAGATGGAATCGTCTCTGCCGGCCCAAAAAGGCAGATGCCAGTCCATGGGAAATTTCTTGCGTTGATATTAGCAACATCATAATGTTCTTGGGGAGTCTATCTTGGAGCATGATCCACCTAAGTGTAAGAAGAGGAAAATATACCATACCTGGACATGAAAGTGCACTCCATACTACTTACTATGAGACTAATCTTGCCAACACATCATGTCTATCCAATAACACAGCGATAAACAAAATGCAATATTGGTACTATTCAGCGCGAAGGACAGGATATTATAGCGGATTCACTACGACAAGACATCACAGTGATGTCTTGTAAAACTATAGCCTAACGAGAGAGTTATAGGTGGCTATAATCGACATCCGGCCGAATACACCAGCTCTTTTTCTTCTCAGATAGATAGTTCAAGGCTTTCTGATATTAGCAATAGTTACACGTAGCTCGTATTGATGTCGGATGATAGACTCCTTCTACTATCATCCATCCTAATACTCAGTCGTATGTGATCTCAAGGGTGGCGAGAACAGCACCGTGCCACTACGGGCTTCATCAGTTAGCCTCACCCGATGTCTTTTTTGAGGTCTATTAAGGCATATCTACTCTATTCTCTAGTGGCCGCTAGTTTATCAAGCCTGATGCTACTCGCCGCTACCACATCTTGATCATGATTAGCAACAAAAACGCCTTCCAATAACGCCCCTTGAGTTCCACGGTTAGAATAAGGAGCAAAATCTATAGTAAGATTGTGACCTTGAGCAACCCGATCGACATTGTAGGAACATGGCAATATTTGTGCGGCAAATGAGCAAAGGCTGAATTGTAGACAGCTTCACCGATAGAGACATAGGGACCATGACAAAATGTGTCCGTGTTGCATATGTTGTGTTTGCGTAGCGGTTTGTTTGTTGAGCTGCTGTGAGTCGATGTCGTGGTCTTGCGCGTCTATAGCTATAGTTAAAGCAATCATGGAAAAGGTTTAGTAAATTCTTTAGTTATTACTGTTTAGATGCTCTTGTTAGCATAGGGGCGTCGTAAAATACTTTCAAAAGATAGGTACTTGTTAGGGTTAGCGTAATATACATATGTACTTGTAAATCAGAGCTAGGGTTCGTGTCACACAACCTCCCGAAATTCAATGCATCAACGTACGATGATAATGAAATGTTGGTTTGCTTTGGAGTATTCAAGCTTGTACTTTCTATATCTCGTATTCTCATTCTTCATAGACTTCATATATGTTGGAGAATTTCTAATATAAGATAATTAACTAAAATAAACAGAGATCTATAGAATCTTTCAGGCTTTCCCCAAATGTTGTAATTTCTCACGATATTTATCAGTTATAAAGGCTATGATTATTTTATAGCCGCCTATGTAATACAAAATGCTGTTTGACCGACTGCCCATATGCTGTGCCATATCTTCACGGCATTTACTATTTAGTGTCTTTGTGTGCTTCTTGAGTAGCTTAGCACCGTAGGCTCGTATAAGGTGTCGATATGCATACTTATACATACTTATACTTATATTCAATCAAGGTTGAGGCTGCTTCAATGCTTCGAATATTCGAAAGGATTATGGCGCCCTCGTGTAATGCCATGACAGTCAATATAACACTAGAGATACCATTAGAGTCGATGCCGTAACGGAAGAGACACGATCAAAGGAAAATGGAGTGAAAGATCCAGTCACATCCGCACCCAGCTGTGGTATTTCTTGTCGCATGAAGGAGGTCGTGACAAACTATGAGACTTATTAAGTTGCCATAAATATCAACCGATCATTTCCCAGCTACGATGGACTACTACTCACGTCTCTCGGGACTTACAAATCCTGATACAAACATACTCTATAGGTTTCCGCTAAGGCCTCGCCTTTTCGTGATCACAGTACAACAAGCCCATAACCTATCTCTGGGGTCTAGTGAGACCAAAAAAAGAGTCCTTGGTATCTCATCGCGGGCAATAATTAACTTAGACTAGGCCCCTAACGCTACTAGATACTCGATTAAACCTAGGGGGATTTTTACAATGGAATATGCAATAGCAAGCTTTACTTCTTACAAGTGGTTATTAACCATGTTCGCGGCACTAAAACTACAAACATCGACGCTACTTGGTCTACGGCCTACGCTATTTCTTGCTGTCAGTCTGCTAATGACTGGACACACGACATTCTGTCTCCTCGTTCTCAACCTCAAACACGGGAGACAACATGAACGATATATAAGCCGTGTTACACGGCATGAGTGATCTTGAAAGAAACCACTAGATAAGGAGAAGAGACAAAGATAACATAGAAAAGGCCAACAGTGAAGCGAGTACTGGTAGCCATGAAGGAAGCAAGAATAGAAAGTCTCCCTATTTTAAAGACCAGCCACAGTTCATTAATGTATTGCCCCCCTCTCGCTTCTTCTTTACATAATGTATCACCAGTCAGCATTGCTATACACCACAATGATGCTCCTTTATCTGTAAACAACAAGTCAATGAAATGTCCTATGACTGGTTCGCCTGAATCTAGTGCTAAAGAGGCCGGCTAATGTCAACCTATGATAGTTATTCCTTAGTATTACGATATATACCCATTGTATCTGTATTGTCTCCATAACGGCCAAGAGACACGCAGTAGACAAGATTACATAAAGTCGTACGGCATCGTAGTACTAACGAGAAAAGACTGGAAGAAATAACAGAATAGAAAAGGTGAAGGAATGAAACGTCGAGAGACATCCTTAACCGCCGATGTTAGCCGCGGAACACGAAAAAGTCAAGCTGTAGTATAAAAGGACATGTTACACATAGAGGGTCTCAACTCGCCACCGAAGCACGCTTCCGTTTTGTTGTCTAGATACTTCAAGCCTTGTGTTTCCCTTTCCCATATAGTACACAAGTCTAGTCAACTTTCTATCTATCTAACTTCAAATTTGCCACTGAATATGTATAATTACATCTCTCTTAGTGTTGTATTGTAATCTTTTTGTTCTCTAGCTATTAAAAAATCTAGACTCTTCTTCATAAAAATAAAAGGTGAACTAGGTGACTAGTTATTTACACGGCATCATGGATGTACAATTATAGATAACATCCATCTATACATAACCTGTGTGATATCGTATATAAACAAAAGTATATGTCGAATCTCTTGAAATGATTGAATGATTGATACGTCATTTTGAATAATGGCCTTCTAGCCTACCAACTATATTGCAAACACAACATTATGCTACTATCGTAAAAGGTGTTGTTAGGCGCTTACAGATATTGCCTTATGCAACGCCATATATGTGTGCCTCGTGAACACATGTACACGTTTCTCAAGCAATCAATCCGGTAAACTAGGTAGGATTCCAGTGGCGTTCATGATGATTGGGTTTTATTCAAGCACAAAGAACCCTTCAAGAGGTATATGCGTCTATATGAGGCTTCGTGGGCATATAGAGAGTGTAATAGAGAGTGTATTTTTGCTTGGCAATACCATGATATTAATGATGTTGTTATATAGTTGTACCAACTACAAGACTTGGGGCTTGTTTCATCCACTTTTATAAATGTTGCTACTACAAATTTGCATTAGAACAGGACCAAAAAATTGGCTTCGGTTGACGTACAGAATATGCTAAGAATGATGTGCGTTTACACAGCATGGCTTGAGAGCACATATAACTTGATGTATGAACAACCTAAGACAAAGCTCATTTTCTAGCACAAAAGCAGATGAGTTAATGCTTAACTAAATCTTTCGAGTTAGGTGTATATCTTGTACAATATACCCAATATAACCACCCGAAGACAAGATAAAGCAAGCTAGCGAGCTTTGATCAAAGCCATACCTTCACTCAAGACACCAAAGTAAGACTCAGAAACCTAATGAGAGAGGCACGACTGCTTTGATACACTATCGTGTAAATGGTATGCTAGGATATATGTCCCCTTATCCTTCAACTAGCTTCCAAGTAGGTAGGGGTATTGAATGGATCATTGGGAGATAAACACCAAGAAAAACGGTATAAACTATTTCCAATAAATGCTTCAGCAAACCTTGCTAAACATTGAATAGACGCTTCGTTGATCTTGAGAGGCAACTTTGACACCAGAATATCGCGCCTCTGATAGTCTTTTGCCCGCCTTGATACATTCGAGAACCCTATGATAGGTCGTAAGACAAGTTAGCAAGCCTACAAGCATCAGGAGCATGCATAATATGTGCCTCCACTTACCAATCAACAGTAACATACTGAACACTGCTACCGCCAACTCTATGAATCTCCTTCTCAATTTTACCTCGAGCAAGGCCTCCGCCCGCTCCTCGACCGATAGCTGCGGTACGTCCGAGAATCACATGCGTGACTCGGCGTCGAGCAAGATATATTGAGATTGAAGCACCTTGTTCTGCAAGTACTTGCTTCAGTTTATGATCTGATATCAATGGAAGTGTACTGCCATTGATGTATATCACAAGTCCATCGAAGATTCCTTTTTTCTTGTCATCTACTGGCGCCACAGATACACTCCGGGAAACTGAACTTTCGATCGGTGTGGAAGTTGAGCTTCGTTTATGCTTATAGATCTCTAATGAACTATAATGTAGTTCTGGTTTTGTTGCCATATCCACCAACTTGCAAGAGTCCAGCACCAGCGGTTTTCGCATCGTTCCAGGCTTCCGCAGCATATCCGCAACAGATATTCTTTCATGGGCCAACGTGCCCTTGTTCTTATCATAGTCCGTCGTTCCTTGTTTATATATATCCTGCTCGCTTTCGCTGTCGCCTTTCCCCCCCTTGAACTGTGTGTGTAGTTTAGTACTACGGAAGTCACGCCATGCCGTGCCGGGCCGAGTCTCCGCAACTTGATGGCCTGTAGACGAACTATTCCATACATCAAATCTTGATGATCGGTCGCCTCCAACGCGAGCTATGGCATTGATTCTCTGTTGTTGCTTGTTGGTCAAAGGCATGGCCGTCGTTATTTGTGTTAAAACGGCATAAAATATATATTAAATAAGATTCGTAGCCCCTATCGATAACGATTGATTAATCGAGGGTTTCGCCTAAATCGGTATTATGTTGTCGGGCCGGATATCGATACATGTATCAAAATTATCCAAGTCGCGTCAACCAAGCGCCAAATCGAGTCACGTTGGGTACGCGGAAGCACGTGATCTACACAAAGCAACCCCGTTATAACCCTAATTAGGACTCGGTTTATGTGGGTCCAATTATTGAGGAATAGCATTGAGGAGAATAGGGTTGAAGGTTAGTTAATGGTTAGAAGGGGGACTTCAAGAGGTTAGCCAGCTAAAAGAGGAGGAAAATATAAAAAAGTGCACCAGAGAAAGGACAAATCCGCCGGGGGTCAAACCCGTGCCGAGAGCCGGTGGTCTTTCGGAGTTGGTTGGAAGGTGACATCAACCTACTAATTGGTACCATTAGTAAGATTAAAAAGGAGTTGTTGCATTGCATACAACTAGTCTTGACAAGTTTAATTGTTGTGAGTTGCAACATCAACGTATTTTATAGTCTCCCCAACAAATTCTAAGTGGCATTTATATAGAAATACCGCAGCTGGTGAATCTAAACTCTCGAAATATCTCAGTCTTAAAAATGTAACTATGATTGCTAATTCTTTGTTTCCTTTCCTTCTGTACTATAAACTATCTTGACCCGGCCTTGGAAAACGACAAACTCACCCAGGAGAAGAACTATACCGAGCCTACCTCGGAGGACATTGGTTCGGGTTTGTGGCCTCCGCGTCTAAAAGACATCGAACAAACGCCAGACTGGTGTCCGAAAAGATATATCCTAACCTCATATAGACCTGTTCATGAATCCGTGTCCAGCTGTATCCTCGGTTTGTTTTATCTACATAACGAGACTCTGGACATCTATACTCATCTACTTCCGGCATTAATAACGCTTGTGCGTATCTGCTCGGAGACATGGGGGATCAAGAAGATGATGCCGGCTACGGCTTCGGAACAAGATACCTTTGTCGTGAAAGTGAATTTATAGACGACAGCGATATGTTTCCTGACTTCGGTCGCCTATCATCTGCTGCATTGCCATTCTCGTCACTACCATTTCTTATGGATTAGGTGCGACTTTACAGCAATTCTGATCCAGATATGCGGATCGTTCTTCTCTGGCATCTATGCTGGCTTCTACTGTGAACAAAATCTGCAAAGAATACACTCCGGCATCGTAGGGCCGTTGCCTACTCTAATGTGCGCTTTCGGGCTATCACTATCATTATGCACTCTAAGTCTGAGTCTATAGCGGAGTTGATTACTACTATGCTGAAGGAGTATTAGCACTTATTGAAGCGCTACTCTATGGTGTAAGTGGAAAGACTGAGTTATTAATAAGCATGAAGGACAAGAATTAATACTTCAGATATACAGGCTCATTTTCCGGAACGTTGAATCCCCAGCGGATTTGATGTCATAGGAGCTTCACATCAGTTTTTCCATATACATATGTGTGGCACTAGCCACTGCTTCTCATATAAGAGGCGTCATCTCCGCGTTGGAGGCTCATCATTCAAGTCCTATCTGTGACAATACTGCGGTCTACTCCCATTAATTAATTAGCATACGGCAAAGCGAATCTTGAATCTGAATCCGAAGATGTAACCATTAATCGAGGTGGGCAAAAAATTGACTACAAGAAAAGTAGTTATCTCGAATGTAATCTATTTCAAGAAGCTTGACTAGTTTAACTAATATACCCGACAGCATACTAACTGCCATTTGTTGTTATATTGTTTTCATAGACATTTTGATCTAACCATCCTATTTCTATTTTCTTAGCCATATTTCATATTTTGATTCTAAGTATTACTCATTTCTCTCATAGTTACTTGATTCGTGACTTCATCTCTCCTCTGATATCTGCACCAGTGCTTGATAGGTCTACGCAAGTGATGATGATGTATTAACTCATTTCACAACCACATGAAATGGGTCATACGATTGTTCAATATTTAGACCTAGATTCTCTATTATTTCCTCTCAGCCCTCGTGGTGTAAAATATATAGCCAACATACTACCGACACGCCCTTCTTTTGGCAATCACTGGGTTTCTAACTTTGTAAAGTAGCAACCGGAGCTAAAGGCACATCATGTTGTAGCATATAACTACCAAAGGGCTAAATTCGAAGATCTAGAAGTCATCCAAGCTTGGTTTGAGCTTATATGAAGCCAAATGTGACATCGCGGAGTCCGACATGGAGCTCCCTCGGCCTTGTGTTCTCCAGACACCACAGTGCATCTTTAGCTCTCGGTGCCACCAAACAAAATTAGAGACCCATTATCTGCAGAATAGAGACAAGCCAGTAGAATATTAGCTATATCTTCCACACCACGAAAGCAGTGAAGAATTGACCTGAGAATCCAGGCCTAGAATATAATGGGCAACTATCTGCTCCTCCAGGTTGGTCAGTCTTCTTGGTAATCGAGCTCAAATATTTGGGGTTTCGTGGTTGCGGTGAAGGTGACGACCTAGCTTTGGGGGCGGCCGAGCCTATGAAGTGCGTTGTCGATAATGCCAATAGGAAAGCACCAGAGCGGCAGGGTACTTTGTCATGACTAATGATAGACATACAGACACAGTGTGTACATATGCATCTGTATGAATGAATGTAGTCACCCGAAGCATCAGTAATATACAACAACAAATTATATAGTTATCCCCCATTACCTTTTCTATTTGCCCCTCTATATAGATGTACCCACGCAGCAAAGCCCATGCGACAGAATTTCATGCATTGATTTTTGCCGCGATGTGACACTCTCAACAACCCCTCATTTCATAGTTATTGACCTCGAATACAAAAATGAATCTCAGCCTGCTATGATAAGCGAGTAACATAGTTTGTTGAGGATGGTATGATAAACTTCGATAGTAATGCCCAAGAGATCAGTATGACCAAGTAAAATATAGAGACTGATTCTAGAGGAAGAAAGATGCAAACAGCGGATTAGCCAGCCAGCCTATATTTTGAGCCTACATATATCTAATGCTGTGTATTTTGAGCTATAATTGTTGGTAGCACATGACTGTATGATAAGATACCTAAACACAATAATATTTGCAGTGCGATAACGTCACAACTAGCCTAACGAGTTTAACATACTTGGTTTCTAGTAAGATTGAAGCCACGATATACCTTGCAAGTATGAAAAGGCAAGAAATCAAAGACGCTATCGCAAAGAATAAGCATAAGAAAGACAAATTCTGCCGTATCAAGAAAAGTGCATTATGATATTGTTCAAAGTGAACAACGGCTTAGTAAGTAAGATGGTTCGTGATATCCAATTAGGAAAGTAGGCCATATATGTAGACCGGAAGTAGTTGTAACTATTCACAAAGGCTTAACAGCCATCATTTCTAAGTAGCGTAATCAGTATTGTGCTGCAGTAATACAAATAGAGAGACAAGTCATTAGGCCACTCCAGAGCGGGCTTGATGGAATGAACTGAGGCTAATGCAATGTGACTAAGGAATGCTAGATATGTCTAGCCCTAAACATGATATAATGGTATTAGATTCGCTGCTTAAACACACTAAAGCCGGCTCGGGTGGACTAGCCCATAGGAAAGTCCGTATATTCAGTAAGCAGCAAAAGGAAGGCAAGATCAGAAGCATAGATAAACTAAAGCAAGACTTAGTGCCGACACTATAGTCCCGAGGCTATCTACCTCTCATATCAAGTACTCCTTCCAACAGCATATTCATGTACCGGGTGGCTACGTGTGATGTGTTTCGGAATATGTTTGTATTATGTTGGTTAGAGAAAGAAAAAAACACAATAAGCTGAAGAATAGTAGCTTGCATGGATATTTGCCTCCGTCGGCCGCTACTCTAGGCGTTATTCCTGACAGACCCTTTGATGATATATTCCGGGCTATTCGTTTTTGGTCATTCTGATAAAGAGTCTTTATAACGCCGGCTTCTTTTCTTCATTATTCTCTTTCTTGCTGCTGACTTTATGTCTATATTTTCCATAGAGGACCTGGCACTTCCAGCGCTTCTTCTTCTCCAATTTCTGTGGCTTTTTGGGTTCACAGCAGCACAAAAAAAGGTGCCTGCAGGTTTCCTTGCCCGCATCCAAAACAAAATCACAATACGACGTTTATATGTACACAAACAGGACACAAAGTATCCAGTATCTCATCGTTAGACCAACTAAATATCACGTCCAAGTTGCTGTTGCGTGGTTTATGGAAAGACCACGGCGCCTTCCCAATTCGTCCCCGCCTGCATCTCCGTCGCTCAGTTCCGATCATTTCTTTAATAACAATTCCGTTTCTGCCTTCTTCTTTTCTTTTTTTTCTTTGTTCATATCGTCTTTTTGTCTTCATTGAGGTCAATATCTGTGAAATTTAAAAGAGAAAACCCTGTTCTTGTCTTTTATTCTCTAGTATGAAAATCTGGAGCCATTGATCCAATTCAGAGTTCCTACTTCTTTCGTTCGCCCCAGATTTTCATCCCAATCCCAGCGTGCGCTGCCTTGGTGTAATTGCCACTTTCGGCCACAGCTTGTTGCTGCCATTGTTGCTGGCAACTGCTTATCGCAGCTTATCACTGGACAATAATGACAACTACTTTAGTTGCGTCTGTTGATGATCATGGCAAAACATTGGCACCATCGATCTCAACTTTAACATCAGTATATTCTACTTCCTCGGTCCGTTGTTCTACCGACACTGACGGTTCCCTGGTCGACTCGCCGTCGGACTGCAGTTCCGGAAGCAACTCCGGCTTCGATTCGCCTTCCGCCGATTCATGCTCATCGCCAGCGTCGGCATCGGCTTCGACGGCATCGCTGTCGTCCATGTCGGCGTCTTCTATCGACTCAGCCGTCGCTCTTCCATCCATGCCTAGTCTGATTGCCCGTATCTACCCGTTATCGGGTGAACTGTCAGATCGTATCAAGGCCAAGAACCCAAGTCGCTTCCATGAACCAGATCCAGATAGCGATGACCATACCACTGAGGATATCCCGGCCTTCATCAAGTATCGGCATTTACCATACATTGAGCTATCCTTTCTCCAGCCACCCAAACACCGCCAGGGCTTCACTTTTGGATACTTGGAAGAGTCATGTGACGTGGTATTAGACGAGCAACTAGGCTTGCACCCGCTACATTTTATGATCGGCTACTCGAACGCCTATCATGACGGTCTATACCGCCTCACGGTCAGTGATCTAGACAGCGCTACGGGCATTTCAGTAGCATATGGCTTACGCGGAACTGAGTTCCGCTCCAATTTTACATGGACGGTATCGGGATGCCACTTTGTCGACTATTCGGAAATCATCATCACGGCAGGCAGCGGCCAAGAATATGTGCTAGTCCCTATGCTATACGACATGGAAGACAGTGACTTTATACAGGCTGTCGAGTCGTTTGCCGCCGAACGCCCGCCTTTGGTACTACCAGAAGTGTCTGAAACGTTGCAGAATCTAGAGTGGAAACACGAGCCAATCCTGCTCTTTGAGTGCCGGTTAATGGACTGCGCGCGGGGATCAACGTATAAAATCTGGAATCCAACCACAGCACAAGCATTTGCTGTCAAACGTGCAGTTCTTCCGAACCCGGCGCTAAAACATGAGTGGCTGCAGCGTGTTGAATTCTACAACTCACTATGCCATGTAAGTACTTCTAGCGCCCTAGTATGTTTCTAAAAGTTTAGCACTAACAAGAAACGCCCGTGTCACAGGAAAATCTACTAAAAATTGTCAAGACCGAAGCCGACCTTGACCAGGTCATGTTTGACTGGCAGCCGTACAAAAGCCTGGCACATCAAACAAAAGTGTATCCCCTCACGTTTGGTGAGGTTTTGGTACTCTTCAAGCAATGTTTGGCGGCCTTGGCATATCTTCACTCAGGTATCCCTGGGTCAACAACACCTCCAGCGACAGCAGTCCAATGCCAAGTCTTGACGCATGGAAACTTGCGGCCTGAGAATATTCTGATACACGCGCGAGGTCCTTGCTTCGAGCCGCATCTCCTACAGATTCAGCTCTCCGACTTTGGCATCTTAGAAACCGAACGAGCCCCGACGAATTTCACCGCACTTCAGTACAAATCGCCCGAGGCGTTGATAGATACCAAAGTCGCCGCGTATAGCCCACCCGCCGACATCTGGGCACTCGGCATCTTGATGCTACAAGTGGCTTATGGCACTGTCTTGGACGGTGTGCCATTGCACAATTTAATCTCTCGTTGCCTACAAAATCATAATATGGTACGCAGTTGGTGCCCAGATAAACTAGTGCTGCTTGTCCGGCAGTGTATTGATTATCGTGTAGCATCACGGTCATCGGCTATAATGCTGCTTGAACAGCTTGACGATTACCTACAGGCGGATTCCCTTCATCATGAAGAGCTAACTCTTCACCCATGTTCGCGAGCACGTCCCAATGCGTTACGACAGCCACAGTTGTGTAATACGCGGCAGTCCCATGCCCAGCAAGGTGGCCGGCAATCGGTTTGCCAAGAGGATATAGATGAGCTGTATGCCATGATGTTAGCCGACGCACATGTGTTTCAACAGCTCACAGAGGAACGACTGACACAATTTGAAGCGCAACAGCGCCACGAGGAGCAACAGAAGTATTATGCACCTATCGAGCTGTCACGAGTCTTGCTTTCAATCACCAATAACTCAAGCGGCTTCGGTGAATATTCATTTGAAGTCAGTAGTTGCAGTACAGTTGACAGTAGCAGTAGCAGTAGTAGTAGGGATAACAGTCCGGATGGAAATTACCACCTTCAGGATTCTTTTGATGATAGCGACGGTGAAACTGGTAGTGATGTTGAAAGCTATGTTAGACGCTGTTCACAAAAACGATTCAGGGGAGACCATACTGGAATCGATAGCAGCAGAAGGGAAGGTAGAAGCAGGTCCCAGCACAAAAGCATAGGCAAAATCAAAGACAGCAAGGAAGAAGAAGAACCAGAACGAGGACGATCGCGAAGACGAGCCCGCGGACGGTATCGACATCGCTCAATTCGGCGCCAAAATCAGCTGCCGACTATCTGGGAAGAATGAAAGACATATAATGTGCTACGCATTTACCCAGTTTCTATCATCATATCAGTAAATACTATATATTAATGATACGGATAAAGATATTTTCTTTCATCGGTACTAGCTATGATAAGGGAAGCATCACCCAGGTTGAATTCCAGCTGGACAAAGGGTGTCGATCATGTCTAAGTACCAACAAGTACAAGTTGATTCCTTAGCGGTCAGGTCTCGCCTCTTATCTACTATAGAGAGACAGAGAAAGGGCTAGAACAGGGCCAGTCATGCAAATCAAAAAAGAGAGTATGAGTACAACTAGATATCAAGTAAATCAAGCTCCCAAAAGGGTAAAGTCAAGTCTCACATATCTTCAAGAAAGACATAAGAAAGTTATCTGCTATGCTTTATTTCCTAAGTTCTGGATTAAGACAGCCACAAGGAACAAGAGCAATAAAGAAGCTAAAGATAAAAATAACCCCAACAAGGGCACTCGGATGAGACATCTAAGTACAAATAATCATACTTATTTGTGGTGTATATAAGATGAAAATGTGTACATTATACAAGACAACATCTTTACTTTTGTCTTTCGGGCTGTTCAAGGAATGAGAAACATCATAAAGACAGGGAGATAAGGTCTAGACCACGGTATATACCGAACATGACCTTATACCAAGTCTACAAAGACATTAGAAGTGTTATAAAAAAAATTTTACATATATTTTTATCAGTCTTGATTCAAACACAAATCTAAGCTCTTTTTCAAGCAATAGATCTACTTTTGGGAATATTAGCTACCCTGGTAAGCTGATAAAAGGACTAAAAGATCCAAAGACAGATCTCTTCAGCCAGATCTTTGGCTGAATATACCTAGAGTAGAAGTTGAGTTTCCCATATTACCAGCTAGCACTTAAATAGCAGCTCGGTTAACCCTAGTATGATATGTACTAGGGTCGGCTCTCAAGCGAATGGCAAATCAAAAAGCTTAAGATGGGATTGTTTCTCCAACGGTATTGAAAGCTCAAGAACTCTCATTATAAAAATAAAAATAAATAAACATGAGAGGAAAGAACAGCTGATTGAGATCAACAATCAAAAGAGTCGAAGGCCAAGACAGAGGCAAAGATAAAGATAGTACGGTCTTGTGATGCTTGTGATTTCTCCTCCTTTTTGTCTTTGTTGCCTCAACACAGCAACTAATTGATGTTAAACAGAATTGAAAAAAAGAAACACGTAGCGTGACTTTGGATTTCATTTCGCCTTGATTTCATTCTTCTCTTTTATTCTTGTAAGGCCCTAAAAAGGAACCTAAAAGTCTTTTGACTTGGGTCTGGTCAGCCGATGTGTGAGGATCACAAGATACATCGATTGGACGACGTTCACGTTAATCGAACCAGCAATGGTACGTTTTCTCCCCGGCTGCGAATTTCCCCCCTCTATTTTTTTTTCTTCGAGTTGGGCTGTGTCCGGACATCCATTCACTCACTCAGTCAGCCAGGCTTACACATTGTACTTACTGATAATCTGTAATATTATCAGATATCATGGTACTACAATACTAGGTTCCACATTGAATTACTTGATAGAACAAATTTACTTCTCGGTTTCCTATTTCCTCTACGTCTAGATTACCAAAAGTAGAGTATCTTTGACTTCATGAGACATCGTCATGCGCCACTTCTATCCACCTAGCTTCCTATTCGGCCAGGTCAGCTATCAGACAACTTTTTACCCTAGGGTCGTTTTCAGAGAGTATCCTTTGATCCTCTTTGTGCTATTCATGCAACTATGAATCAATCCTGAAAATGAGGCTCAACATCTGTTAGAAAGATTCAGGACTATAATGTGTCAGAAGGACTACAATTAGCAACACATTGCAAGATTTACACCAGGATATCTGATGTTTTTGCATGCTGTCATAACTAGGGTTACGCCATACTGAGGGTTAGTTTCAACGCTAAATCGATAAAAGACAGACCCATGAAAACATAGGGCCTCAGAAAAAAGAGGGACTTCAACACCACAAATAGCAGGATGTCTTCAAAAAGATACTTAGCCCCACAAAATATTAAGTACTCCTCACTTTGTCTTCAAAAGCTGCCAGCTGGCAAAGTGCCATACATTTCTCCATGTAAAAAAAAACAAATTACGCTACAAGGACATCTTCAATGGAGATATCAAGATCATTTTTGTTTCAAATTTTTTTTTTTACGTACAGATTACATTATCCATTATATTCCTTATCAATCATATGTATGATGCTGCTCGCTGGCCTAGTCTGATGTTGATATCTTCAACATAGATGATGATAGGGCCATTGATCTGATTATGCAGGCAACTAATGCTCTGGCTTTAGCAGCGGAAGACTACTGTTCTGGTTTTGTCTTTTGGGAGGTTTTAGTTACATTTTTACATCATTTCTGTGGGCGTCCCATGCTGGAAGCTTTTGGTATACATGTATGTTTTTATAGACGATAAACAGGAGCTTTAGTATTGCAAATTATATTTTTTAGCTTAAAATTCACTCATATGCATATGTACGTATGTATGCTTTATGTTTTTACCAGCTGGCAGCTTTTGAAAACTAAGTGAGGAGTACTTAGTCTTTTGTGGGCTAAGTACCTTTTTGCAGACCCCCCTGCTATTTGTGCTGAAGTACCAATATGCGGTGCTGAAATGCACACCCAAAAAGACCTAGCCTTGGCGGGGAAATTACCCCAAACACGACCCAACGCTAGTGAAATGCTAAGTACCGAACCAATCAGAGGAATGCGTCTTCTCAAGATATCGTATGCTGTGATAGGGAATTTATCATATCTTACGAGAGAGATGTGAACAAGAAAATAATCAATGGTTGGAAACGGTGAGGATCTGGTGATGTACTTTGATCGCGAGAAGATCACGAGATAGTGTTCCCCTAAAAGACATCGATTTAGCGATAGTACCGAAAGATCTGCAACGTAGAGATTCAAGAAAGAAACGAGAAGCGTAGTTATTCCGCTATGGATGAATTTGATAGTTGTACATTATGCTCAGGTTCAGGTTGTGCAAAGACATACAGAGAATGCAATACCCGAAAAATGAGGCGATGTGAGTAAAACAAGAGAGATGGAAAGAGAAAGATCGAAAGGCACCGGTAGCGAGACATAAGTTACAAACATAGAGACTAATCTTAGACACAGATACTACGAGACTGGTGAGATGAGGAAGCGGGCGGTTGCTTCTTTCTGCTTGATGCTTGATGTAGCACTGCATTTATTATTTGTACTTTGCAGCACTACATGTTACATGCAATCCTTCCCAGCCTAGCTAGAAACAACTCAAAGGACAGATGAAGTGATAAATGGAGTTAGACAGCATGTGTATTTGCATCTGTATCTGTATATGCATATACATATCTTGGTGGTAATACGTATAGAGGCAGAGACTTTTGAATTTTAGCCAAGACGGATGGCTGCAGAGATATTGAATGCCCAAAACCGAAAAAGATAAGGGAGCAAAGGAGATGAAATTAAAACTCAGCATGGAGATTAGTTGATCTTGCCCTTTCCCTCGTTTGCTTTTGACAATTAGAGCTGAAAATTAGCATTGGGCTTTGCTGTCCATGATCTTCAGCGAGAGAAAACAATATCAGTCTTACAAAGATACTGAGAATATGCAGGCATTACCTTTCGGAAACTAATCGTCGAAATCAGCCTGACTAGGACTCTACAATCCAAGAGGACTGACAGGATCTGCATCTATTGATAGTCAACCAAAGGAAGAAGAGAAAAAAAAAGACCGTAGAGTAATATAGTTAGTTATATGACGTTATATTCGTAACTCGTCAGAGATGAATGAATCATAAGCGCAAACAAACAGACAGTAAGAAGAGGGATAATGGACTATTGATACAGTAAATTCATTCAGTAAGGAAAAAAAATAAAAATAGGATTCCCGTCAAACACAGAAAAAATCCGAGGCCCTGCTTAAGAATCAAAAAGATGGGCTGGACTTTGTGAAGCACAACGAAAATCAAGGCAGGCATGAATTGTGTTTTTGAATTATTTGTCTTTTTTGTTGCCCTAATTAAGTTAGCTGTGTGACACCCAAAAAAAGAATCGGTTGGCAAAACGTGTCAGGCAAGTCGAATGAAAGAAAAAGAGAAGAAAAAAAAGGCGTCTTTTCTTGCTTGGACAACTATCGGCTATTGCTCATATTATTAGCTGTTCTATTCGCCCAAGTCCGTTTTGCGTGTATTTTAGTATAGCACACACTCTATTAAAGCTGGCACAAAATAAACAACTGAATATGCCGGCCGAGTTTTGCGAGAATGAATTGGAAGAATGAACCCAAAAGGCAAGTGGAAAAAGACGTCCATGTTTGATTTTCCCATAGAAGCCCGGCGACGTTTGCTGATTTTGATTTTTCTTATTTACTACCCGTGTTTTTCCACGAAAAAAGAAGCACACGCCGTTTTCTGTTCATTTTCTCTTTCCCGTGGGAACTGGTCCATAGTTTGTCTGTTGTTTTCCATCATTTCTGGCCGGTTTTGGGCCATTGCTTGAGCAAAAAGACAAGCCTTGACTTTTCCTCTTGGAGCTAAGTAATATCAGAAGAAGCAGAAAAAAGGCCTAGGTATAACCAATGTGTTTGTGCCTGAAAAACGTGATTATGTTGGCTATTGCTCCTCGCGTCATTGGCCAATCGCAAATGAAATACAGAAAGCACTTTTCACATGGAAATTGCGATTTATTATGGTATCTGTGTAATATAGACGTAGTTGGATATCTGAATGTCAGATTCCGAGAGTCAGATATTATGTATATATCTATTCTATTTACACAGGCGGAAGACCCGAAGCCTGCAGCCCAGAAATCGCCGTCTACCATCACAGCTACTATTTGTGATGTTTCTTTTTTAGTATAGAGTGCGTCGACTTTTCCCCACCATTTCATACCAATAAACACACACAATATTACATATGTATCTTCTTCGGAAACAACATACCCAATTCTCGGTCACATCTTCATCACTATCCTACTCATTGCTTCTTCTTCTTCTTCTTCGGCTGCGTATATCGAGTTTCCAAGCGTAAGTGTTCTTTATTTATCCTTGTCTTTTTATGCCCGGTTTTTGACGACTAATTCGAGCCCTCCCTCGTTCGTTTTCTCCGGACTTTTCTGGCCTGTCTAGACCCTTGTATCTCTCGTCATTTACGAAACCTCACCCTATTTTGCTTGCCATTGCATTGGCTAGTGTCAAACCCGTCTGCCCACTTTCGTCAATTAACCTCGTTCTCGCCTTTTATTTCACTCGGTTGAACTACTATTTCCCTACACGAACAGATTACGGACCACGGTCGAATACTACCTTTTAGATTGTGTTAAATTATCACTTCCTTCGCGACACCACACAAACTCTCATGCTCTCTCGCCACTTCATTCTGTCATAACGCTGGGAGCATAACGCACAGATACACACCAAAAAAGAATCTCTTTTCCATGCTCCGGATCCGAACGTTCTTAATAGCACTAGTACTATTAGCTGCAAAAGTATAACATAACTATACGTGAAAACTGGACGAGGGACAAAAAAGAACCAGATACATGTCGATGGGGATCATCTCTGGCGCTTGCTCTAATTCTAGAACGCATTGACGGCACAGAAAACACATACACACATCATCATCACTTCACTCCAAATAGAGTGGTATTTTTTGGACTACCAGGATCTCAGGAGACATCTCTTCTTACATTCCCTCTTCCCTCGTTTTAATTCATGTGATTTTATCGTGTTTGCTTGTGCCAACAAGACTTGTAAACAAAGAACCACCAGGGCCAGAAAATAGCATATGTCATTTTGGGGTCTCGAACACTTACATGCCGTGTTTTATTATTTTATTATTTATTTATCTTGTTGCCTCACGTCCTGTCGTTCTAGTTCGAGTGCAACCAAACCTAGTCTTTACTTAAATATCTCCAATCCTGCCTTTGGTTCTTGGAGACCCATTCCTGCCATCTTCTTGCCTCTCGTCTTGCTATCATATATCCTACCTTCTACTTAATTCGTCTTCTTTGTTTCTCTTAATACAATAATAAGCCCCCCCCCCCCCCATCATATCGAAACTGTCGAGCAGTCATTTCTTCTACACAATATCTTACCAATCTTCAAGCTCGAGTTTGTCGAACAAACACACAACAAGCCAACTTGACACCCAAAAGACACCTCTATCCAACAATCATCTACTATACACGCACAGAAATCATGTCTTTGCTGCCTATCAACCCTGCAGACCAGGCCTTCGCCATTGGCCGTGCTGCCAACGATCTTGAGGAGCTTTTGAGCATCAACCCTCTTGCTATCTCTCATGAACTCGAGTGCCGCTTCTCTCAGTCACACCCACCTTTTGCTCCTTACTCTGCTCCACGCCGTGCCTCTCTTTCTTCTCCATCCGACGACTCTAGTGATACTGAGGAGCTATCTATGCCTTCTGACAATGACAGTACAAGTACTGCAAAGTCTGTCGATTCTTCCACTTGTTCATCAAGTCGTAACCATCGTGTTTTTGAATGCTTCTCAGAGACCGATGACGAGGCCGAGATTGAAGACTGCGAGGACAGTGAGCATGAAGTTAACGAAGAGAACGATGCCGAGCTCAATGGAATGTCATCGCTTTACCGTTGCCCAAACCGCATGGATTCTAACCTTGCTCAGTCTGCTGAGCACGTTGAATACGCTGGCTCTGAATACTCGTATGCCGATGATGAGGACTCAGAATGCGGGTCATGCTTCGGTGACGAATATGAAGAAGAACGGAGCACCGGCATCTACCGCAACGACAGCCAGTCCTACTACTACTCTTCAGAAGAAGAAGATGCTTACTCATCTGATGAAGACACTGAACCATTCAAGTTTGCCCGCCAACATGAGGTCTACTCCCTCATGATGCAGATGCAGCAACAGATGTCCGTCAAACTTGCTGCTCAACTCGCCAAGCAAGCATCCAAGCAGGATCAGACCCGCAAAACCACTGCTGGACGGGTATCCATCTCATCTGGCTCGGAAGAAGCATCGTGCTCTGAAGGTTCGTCTTCCATCGTTGCCACGCCCTCCACCGACGCATCTTCAGTCTCAGTTCCCCCTTCCGTCAGACAACAGACTCAACCGGCTTACATGCTCGCTATGGACGGATATGACACCGCTGAAGACACGGACTCTGATGCGGAGCCGCTCTGCCGCACACTGACCTACGATGAGCCTGCATATATGGGAAGAGGCAGAATGCTAGCGCGCTGCTAAGAACACAGAAGCTAGAATTCCTCGAGCTTCTTTATTTCAATCTTCTTCTACTTCTCATACATTATTCTTCACGATACCCATTTTCATATTCTTATATCTTTTTAACGACGTCTAAATACGAAGGTGCTTTAGCACACACAACACTCAAGTATCTAGAAAGAAACTTGATGTTTCCTTCTCACTGAATGATATACATCTCTATTTCCTTTGTCTCGCAATTTTTTATCCTTTTTTCTTTTGTCATTGTTTTTTTGGAGCGGAATTTTATTATTGTTCATTCATCAAGTCTCCGGTGGGAATTAACAATAAAGAGACAGCAGGCGTTTTCATTAATATTTATCTTTTTTGTTTTAGTCAACGTTTTGATGCCGTTTTATTGGATTTCAGTATTAGAGGATTCTCATCTTAATATCTCGTTATTCATAGTACGAATAGTTACCACGCTATATTCCGTTATTTTTTATCTACTATAGGTAGACGCAACAAAGTTTGCTGTTGGACTTTTTCAAGTCTCTAATAATATAAACTATATTATACAACTTACATCATGGCCCTTCCATGTGTTCAATACTCTGTCTTTCCATATGTATGCGTGAGCGTAACTCTGACTTTCATGGTTTCCTTTTCCCTACCAAGGATCAACACAAAACACATTCATTTTGCGGCGCAGTCTTCGACTTGTCACTTATTCTGTGACAATCACCGTGATCCTTCCTTGATCTCTCAGGAACTTTTCTTTATTGCATCTGTATTACAGCGTCGCCTTTTTAATCTGAACATGTCCTCATTCTCTTTTCTCCTCCTCTCCTCCTGCCAAGGCGCAGCAACTTTTCGACCATCATAGCATGAAAGGAGATGGAGATACTGCGGGAGGCAAAACAATAAACAACAGAGTGGAGAACGTGAGGCAGATTGTGAGTCTGACAGGGCAGGTAAAACTGCTTGATCGACAACATGAAAGGTGGCGTCTTGTCTAGTTCATTCGAACAATGAAATAGCTTAGGCTAAATCTAAACAAGCCCAAGTCAAACATGACTGTATTTGTAGTTGTAAGCTGTACATACAGATACATTATAAGCAAGCAAGACATTGAGAAATGAAGATGGCGTGCAAGTACAGCATTTCAGGGATCATTAGACGTTATGTTCAGCCTTAACATCATGATCCAGTTAATGGACGATGCAGTAATAACATCTTGAAGCCAACACATTAATAGTTGAAAGATTTTCCTGTTTGCCTATAGTAGTAATTAGGAGGCAAATAATAATCAAAGCTTAAATTTTGCCAGCACAAAATTGAGAGGGTTATCAGAAAAATTGAGAGGGTTATCAGAAAACTTACAGCCATACGAAGACGCCACATGCTGTAATGACGTTGTGGCGTTTATTTTTCTAACGACTGGCAAATTATTGAGCGCCCTAGAACATAGAGCTCAGAAACAAATTATCATCATTCGATAGCATCTATTTGATGCCCTCCATTCGGCCTACCTGATATAGAGACCTATCTTATCTTTTTTATCTTCTCTAGTACAGTCGATAGTTTTCCTCGACCATCTAATTCACCAATAAACCGCACATAAACATCACGATGCCTCCGCCGCCGCCACCAAATCGCCATGACAAGGCCTCTGCGGCTAGTAAGGAAGAGAACATCTACATTCCTGCTTTCATCAGTAAACGTCCCTTCTATGCTGGTGAAGGAGACACAAGTGCCGACTACCTCGAACATCAACGTCTCCAGAAGAAAACCGAAGAATCCAATGGTACGATCGCGGCAAGAAGGCTGCGCCAGCTGCGACGAAGTATCGCAAAGGCGCCTGTGAGAACTGCGGCGCCATGACCCACAAGGTACGCGATTGCCTTAGCCGCCCACGTGCCCGCGGTGCTAAATGGTCCGGCAAAGATATCCAGGCCGACGAGCTAGTACAAGATGTCAAGCTAGGCTGGGACGCCAAGCGTGACCGATGGAACGGTTTCGATCCAAAAGATTTCCGCGCTGTAGTCGACGATCACAACCAGATGGAAGAGCTGCGGCGAGACGTACAACGTGCTGCGCGCGCAAACAACGGAGACCTGGATGTCGACGATGCCGACGCATCGGCGCTAGACGCTGGCGATAAATATGCCGAAGATAATGACATGTCCAAGCATCAAAGTACAGCGACGCGCCAGTTACGTATCCGTGAAGACACGGCAAAGTACTTGCTCAATCTTGATCTGGATAGTGCAAAGTATGATCCAAAGACACGCACACTTGTAGATGCTGGCGCAACTACGGATAAAGCAGCAGAGAAATTCGCCGAACAGGGCTTTATGCGTGAGTCCGGTGATGCCGTCGAGTTTGATCGTGCGCAGAAATATGCGTGGGAGCAACAAGAGGCTAGTGGTAACACATCGCTTCACATCCAAGCCAATCCTACGGCCGGCGAATACCAACGCAAGATTATTCGGGAACAAGACACACGTCGGAAGGCAGAGAAGGATAAGATGCTCATGGAAATGTATGGTGTCGATAGCGGTGGCAAGGACAAGATGCCTGCAGCTCTCAAGGCTATGGCTATCACCGAGAACGAAGCCTTTGTGGAGTATGACGATATGGGCATGATCAAAGGTGCACCCAAAAAAATCGTCAAGTCACGGTACGCCGAGGATGTTCATCCGAACAATCACACATCAGTATTCGGTTCGTGGTGGTCAGATTTCAAATGGGGTTATTCCTGCTGTCATTCATTTGTAAAGAACAGTTACTGTACCGGCGAAGATGGCAAACGTGCCTTCGAGAACTCCGAAAAACAACGGTCCGGTATTGCCTTGATTCAAGATGCTCCATCACAAGACGAAGAAGAGGAAGCCAAGGAAGACCCAAAGAAACACGACGCAGAAGGAAAAGATAATGCTGATGAGCCTAAGAAGAGCCGTCGTATGAATAAGCGAACTGCTGCTGATATGATTGACGGTGTTACAGAAGAAGACCTAGAAGAATACCGCAAGAGGAGAACAGCGGCTGCAGATCCCATGGCAAAGTTTCTAGGGAAAGACGAATTAGTATAGAGCTCAACGACCTTGCAAATATTCCAACATCTCATAATATATACCCCTTGTATTACTATTATCACTGCTAGATTCTCTCGTGTCACATTCGACAAACCATGTTATAGTATTTAAGTTTTCATTCTTTATGTCTGTATTGTTCTAAAGCAAGCCTATAATGATGATGCTATGTACCGTAGTACTTATTCGGACTACAAGAGTAGATAGATCAAAACCAGAACCCAATCCCCCACGACCATTGAACGCCTTGTAAATTCACAGTAGTTGTTTTCCTTTTCAATGCTTTTGATTTCCATGACTCGCTCCGTTATAAGTTCTAATCTTTCCAAGTTTCCCGATACAATAGTAGTCCGTCATGGAACAAGGTCGACTAACAGCCATTCCATTGACACATGAACGTAAGAGAATTTTGACACCGTTGAGACTCTACATACATAGAGAGATAATCCACCGGCCCAACTCATGATAGAGGTCGGTCAACGGCCTGAGTCCATGTATATACTAGTCTTAGTAGAATGTGCTATGCTCTCATGGAATAAGAACTCGAAGATGTAATATTCATGTAGTTAATCAATGATGAGCAAACAAGGAGAAAAAAATGTAGAAGATAAAACAATTTTGGGGTAACATAAAAGAAGAGAAAGAGCTTTGTATTTTTTTTGTATTCACATCTTCCCGGGTTTCTCCTTTTAGATGGTGGTCTCGTAGGCGATGGGAGTGACAGTCTCGGGGGAGTTTTCAGCGAAGGAAATTGTCCGCGCGTCACGGGGAGCAACGGGTTGTCTCTTCAGCTGAACGGGCTTGCCCTCGGCCTTGGCAACCTTCTTCTTCTCGGCGTTCTCCTTGACTCTGCGGAGGAAGTCATCACGCGAGCGCGAAGGGGAAACGTGCTCAATGCGGATGTTGAGACGCTTCTCCAGGTAGCGGTAGCCAACCTTCTTGTAGATGATGACACCAACAGCGGACTTGGTGACGTTGTAGACGACACCGGTCTTGCCGTGATAGACCTTGTAGGGCATACTATAATGAAGAAGAGAATGTCAGTAACTTGACTTCTCAACAAATTGTTCAAACCAGACATAACATGATCGAAATCTCATTCCAACTCTGCTCGTAGCGTACAACTCCTCGATAGTTGGGTAGTGGCGATTAAGATATTGCGTGTTTGGCGATTAGAGTGTCGTCGATATGGCCCATCTAAAAAGTTGTCGTAGCCTAAGTGTGGCAGCAATCGTTTTTTTTTTTCGTTCGAGAAGAGAGGAAAGAGTTTTTCGATCATGTTGAATGAAGTCTGGCGCAAATCGGATGGGAGTATCGACTTACCCCTTCTGAACGGCACCGTTGGTCTTGATGTCGACGATGTCACCAACTCTGTAATTCCAAATGTCAATATTTCGTTCTGCAGATAATTTTATTTCGTAATTCTTTCGTCATCGGCTTGAAATCATCTTGCTCGGTTTCGTCGAATTTTTGAAATATCGTTTAATCGGTGGCGGATATTGACGAACCTATACTCGCGGAGGTAGGTGGACAGGGCGATCATGCCCTTCTGGCGGAAATTGCGAGAGAAGGCATACTGTCAAATTGTCAGTATAACTGTATATTTGGTGAAAACTGTGCTAGCCTTGTCGTCGATGAAGATAGACCACCATATTGGAATGGGTTGGATATACGTACGCGAGTGCCCGAACGGAGACCAGCGGATTTACCCATTTTGACGTATTTTTTGTGTGGTTAATTGAGTCGGTGATAGTTTCAATCTTCTCTTTCAGATTTCTCCAAGGTAGACTCTCGAAGAGCAAGTGGTCCCAGTCGAAAATTGAGTGGAATCCAGATTTGCGTGTGTGGGCTGGTGGGGCGTATCAATAGATGAGTAAGCATAAAATTTTGTAGGAAACACAAGACAATTGGCATACTTTAGGTCTTATCGATCAGGGCTCAAGCCCACGCACAATATTTTTTGTAAATGTGGGTCCGCTTCTAGAGAATAGCGTTTGGGTTTTTCTCCATAATGGGACCCACTTGGTACAATGGCTCTAGGCAAATATCCCCCTCTGAAGTTTGGACTTGTCGATTCTTGAACTTTTTTTCACTTTAGAACCGTCAAGACATATCGACAAAATGGCTCCGTAAGTACATTATCATCACTATGGATCGTCTTTACCGACGATGGCTATCATGCCCTTATGGTACTTTATACTAACCTGTTTATTCGCCATGTAGTCTGTCCTACTCTAAGACTTCGAGAACTCCTCGCCGCCCCTTCGAGGCCGCTCGTCTGTCAGTAATCACCGGCCACTGAATAAGAGCTAGACTCTGTTTAAGTCGAATGTGATCAGCGAAAACTGACATCGATTTTTTCACGACATATAGGGATTCCGAGCTGAAGCTCGTCGGCGAGTATGGTCTGCGCAACAAGCGTGAGATCTGGCGTGTCCAGCTGACTCTGTCCAAGATCCGTCGTGCTGCTCGGTATGTTATATTCTTTTAACACGATTCAAACAAGTCTTAATATGACCTTATCAAAGAAGTGTATGGCTTGCATATTTGGAGACCATCAAGCTAACTGTGTGTTGTCACTTTATAGTGAGCTGCTGACCCTGGACGAGAAGGAACCCAAGCGCCTCTTCGAGGGTAACGCTCTGATTCGCCGTCTGGTTCGTGTCGGTGTTCTTGACGAGTCCCGCATGAAGCTCGATTACGTCCTGGCCCTGAAGGTCGAGGATTTCCTTGAGCGTCGCCTGCAGACTTGCGTCTACAAGCTGGGTCTGGCCAAGTCTATCCACCACGCCCGTGTTCTGATCCGCCAGCGCCACATCCGCGTCGGCAAGCAGATCGTCAACGTTCCTTCTTTCATCGTCCGTCTGGACTCTCAGAAGCACATTGACTTCGCTCTGAACTCGCCCTTCGGCTCTGGCCGTCCCGGCCGTGTGCGGAGAAAGAAGGCCAAGTCCGCCGAGAAGGGTGACGAGGACGCTGAGGATGACGAGTAAACAATTTCGCTTCGTCAACATTAGCACTCCTATTCTCTTTTTTATTTTCAGGGTTCTGTTTTATTTTACTTGGGAGCGGATATATACGGCGGGGCAATGGACGTCATACGTCGCTTAATGTGCACACTTTAGCATAAGGCGTTAGATGGGACAAAAATGGGATTGGTTTGTTGTTTTAGGGATCAACGACTTAGGCTGTCCTGAACACCGTACACAACTCGTGCCCGTGATTGTTTAAATTTGTCTTCTGGAGGCAGGATATTCTGATTTGCAAAAAGGGAGCCTATTGTATGGCCTGGACAAGAATGAAAGAAAAAATGCAAAAATAAGTTTCCAAAGGTTGACTTGGTCAAGTAAAATCGACACTGGTCTACTAGTGATTCCTCAAAAAGTTATTGATGATTTTTACGATCTCACGTTCAACTACATTGTCTATAAATTTTACTGTGAAGTGATTTGCGAAGGGCTTCTTGTATTCAAGTAAGAGGATATCACTATCTTTATGGCGCAAGTCGTTGGGTAACCATGAACAACACAGACTTGACGACTTAATACCTAGTATTTAGATATTGCGAGTGTTATTATCATTGCATATCAAGTCATGATCATGACAATACTATCAATCCCTATCATACGTCAATATCGGGTATCCAGTTCCTAGTTTTATATTCCAAAAAGTTTTATCATTATTGTTGTGTTTAAGCATATATCGTGAAATATGCGGTGATGTTATACAAGTAAAAGTTCGAAATGTACAAATTATGTAAGCCTAATAATGTCACGTGTATTGTGCTGATTAAGGGTTAGTATATGGGAACCCTACTGCTTGTGTATGATCTTTATGTCATAGCCAATAGTGTTAGTTACAAATATGTCGTGGATATTGCATGTGATAAATTGGTAGTGCGGTACCATAGTACTATATTATTAAAGACCTCGTGACATCTGCCAAGCTTGAACTTATGCCTACGACTTGACTAAACATGGTTTAAGCACATATCAAATTATAACAAGAATCTTTATAGTTATAATGATGAATTTACTTACGGCTTGAACATACCGATGAAAGCTTTAGCTTTAGACCAGGCATAGAGTGTAGGTTTTAGTCTAGGCGACCAGGCTCAGTTGTTAGTGTATATGCCTTTAGTTCCATATAAACACTAACACCACTGTAGATTTAGTGAGCACGAGCACAGGTCGGGTGAGCGTCATAGGAGATACAGCCGCCACCTGACTAAATGGAAAACCCCACTATAGCTTTTGGCTTGCTGGCTGGGCTATCATTTGAATTTATTGGCTAGGCTTGCTACTGAGTGAGATAAGGGAAACTTGCATCATTAAGAGTGTTCCAAAGCCAAACAAAACGACAAACCGGTAGCCTGAAAGACGGACAAGGTCTTTTTTCTCCCTTGCACAACTATTTTTGTCATTTGAATCTTTTGATTTGAGCACATCACCACTGCCTTTGCTTCTATCGAACTAAATTCCAAACACCAAAGGAGGAGAGATCCTATATTGAATCTACTATTGCTATCACCACTCGCAGACGGTTATTACTGACGTCAACGAACTGAACAAAGAAACCACAAACCCCGAAATCTTTGCCTAGCCTTTCTCCCCTTTCCTGCCTATCATGAATTACCTTTACTCGACCGTCAACACACTGCGTGATCGCTACACACCCGTCTCACACACCTCGACCTTCCGCAACACCGGCCAAATCACGCCCGAAGAGTTCCTCCAAGCCGGCGATTATCTCGTCTACAAGTTTCCCACCTGGTCATGGGGAAGTGCTGACGACGCCTCGCATCGAGTTAGCTTCCTGCCAGCCGATAAGCAGTTCCTCGTGACGCGAAATGTGCCGTGCCATCGCCGCCTAGACGATGACTTTGCGGGTGATGCCGGCCATGAAGAGGCCCTCGTAAAGGATGGTGAGGATTTTGGCGCGTCCGCTAAGAGAGGAGGTAGTGGCGGTTCGGGTTCCGCAGGCGATGATGACGATGATGGTTGGTTGCGGACCGGCGGTATGGTGAGCTCTCAGCCACTCAAGGTCAAGGAGATCCGTACAGTTGATGATGCGGGCAACGTAGGTGATGGCGAGGTTGTGGATGACGATGACGATATCCCTGATATGGAGGATGAAGAGGACGATGATGCCATCATCAAAGACGACCAGGCCGATGGCAAATCAAGGTAGGCCTTATATCACTACCTCATTTTACCTTTATATCATTCATATAGTTTCCGTTTACTAACCTACACAAAATCTATAGCGGCCGCCGTACCTATAACCTGTACATCATGTATTCCCCTTTCTACCGGACACCCCGCATGTATCTATCGGGCTACCTCTCCTCTGGCCAGCCACTACCACCACAAAGTATGATGGACGACATAGTCGGCGACTACAAAGACAAGACAGTAACGCTCGAAGATTTCCCCTTCTTTGCCAACAACATCAAGATGGCCTCGGTCCACCCATGCAAACACGCCAGCGTGATGAAGTCCATGCTAGACCGTGCCGATGCTGCCCTGCGTCTACGCCGTGAAAAGCAACAACGTGCCCGTGAGCTGACTGCCGAAGGCGATGATCTAGCAGAGGATATCGCTAAGCTCAAGCTCAAGGAGAAGGATAAGGAGGTCGATGAATGGGAGGAGGTTAAGGAGAGCGATGCACAGGAAGAGGTGGCGATCCGTGTAGACCAGTACTTGGTTGTTTTCCTCAAGGTAAGAATAATGCGTCATTATACATATGCAGGCCCTTTGTCTATGCATACACAACCCTCTTTATTCTAGAACTAAAACTAACCTACCCGCTTATCATAGTTCATGGCTAGTGTCACGCCAGGTATCGAACACGACTTTACGATGACGATTTAAACCCCACACCAACCGTCCAGCAACACAAATCATCCATTTCTAGCTTTTTTCTTATCGATGATGATACATTGTAAATGGTACTAGCCCACAGTATTTTGCTTCAGCGGTTAAAGGTTCAACGTTAGATGACTCGACGAAGAATAGCATTTGCACACACATGTGAATTTCTCATTTCCATTAGTCTTCCTTGTTTTTGTTCTTGCTTCGTTATATCAAGTATTTTGTTTTTAATCCTGGACATTTATATGTTACTAGTCTATTGTTTTCTTTTTCATACAATCAAATACTTTGAATAATCATATTTTTTTTCCATAAATAAATCAATATACTCCCCAAAAGACGTGTGAATAATTAGTGAAATATTTAGCTAATGCTGTATTGCTATATTTTATTTTTTATATTTAATATGAGATTATGCTATATGTTCTATTCTATCTATGTATGAGATGTTATCTGAGTAGAAATAAAAACATTAAAGATATAAATGTAGATTTTTTATGAAAAAAAAAACAAATGGAAAAAAAATAGCTTGATGTGATATCCGGGACAAACGAAAAGAAAAAAAAGAAAACTAGTAAAAAAACAAAGAAAAAAACCCAAGACCGTAAGCTCTTATCATCTTGCATCTTGTTCTTCATCCACCCACCCTGTCGTACTGAATCCGTCGTCACGATGCTCCATAGACAACCGTAACAATGATCTCTTCGATGCTAACGCTGAATTTGACCCCCCCGAGGCTGAAGTCTGTTGGAATGCGCCATATGAAGAATGGCGGTAACTTCTTCGACTTGCTGCGCTTGACGTTGGGAGTATTGATGGATTCGCGAAACCTTCATCATTAGAGTCATCACGAGGTGTCCCGGGCTCTGAGGAATCATCTGGTGCCTCGACGACTAGAAAGCTCGGGTCACCAGTGGGGATCATACTACCCTCTTCGAATGCCTTGCGTTGGATGGGTGATGCGCGGCGTAGGGACTGACGAGAAGATGCGCGACTAAGAGACCGGCTAGGTTGAGAGCCAACACTAGCCATACTAGGCGTCCTACGAAGCACCATAGGTGATGGAATCCGGGTAGGAGACGAAGCAGCGCCGATGGGACTTGTAATTTGACTAGAATGAGTGGCTGTTGATGGAGACGAAGAAGGCATTGTAGTAAGAGAGTGACGTTTCATGACTGGCAGAGTAGTAACTTTGCTTCCCTTTTCGGGAGGCGGAAGCGGCGTGCCAATAGGAGGCAAAGGTTGGCCTCTACCCATAGGTTGCGAGAGATCAATTGTTGTGTGAGCGCCAACATCAGCCGATGAAGACGATGACATGGCGTTTTGGCCGCTTGAGTCTTTCTTGTTACGACCGAGAGCACCGATGCCCCAGTTACGAGCATGGACGGCAGCACTGGTCATGGCAGCTAGGGTATTACGTTTTGCAACAGTGGGTGAAAGAATAGGGGAGAAGGAAGAGAAGGAAGCGGAGGACGAGTGAGAAGAGACGAACGACTCGCGCTCAGCTATAGGCGAATGGCTATCAGGTTGCTGTGGTGTTGGGGCAGGGGAGGTAGGGACAGCTTTGTTCATAGACTCATTGAGGGCCTCGGGGATGCTACTAGACCGGACATTAGCCTGAGAATTCGAACGTGATGGCAAGGGCGATCCAGTATTGATAGCGTTGGGCTGGCAGTTGCTTCCACTACGACTGTGCGATTTGCCAAGACTAGTCGAGCTGTTGTTTCTGCTTTGTGGGTTGCTGTTGTTGAGATTGTATACTTTGTTGGAAGAGTTTGATGCTGTGGCGCGATGGCCGCTATTGTTACCCAAGTTGTAGATCTTGCTTGACGAGGAAGACGCAGTGCTATTTGCTATGAAGGCTGTCGTCTTGCTGAAGAATGAGCCGGCCTGAGACTTGATCGAGCTGACTGTCGGAGTTTTAGCTACCTTGAAGTTGCTAGAGGAGGCGTTGTTGCCGTCAGATTCCATAGATGAGACGGTACCTCTACGGCCGCCATACGGTGTAGGTTCTGTTTCCATCTCGATTTCACTCGGAAACACTGGCGGCTCAATCTTGGATAAGGGGGCATGCATAATACCGGAATGAACTCTGGCTGGTGAACTGATAACTTTATCCATATCTAGGAGAACCTCTGGGCTTGCGTCCTGCATGGCCATAGGTGGGCTTTTAGCCCGGCCGGCCGATGTGATAGAGCTCTGGGAATTAGACGAGACATGTGACGGACGGCGCGGGATATCTTGCAAAGGAGCCTGAGTTTGAACCTGTTCCTTCTTACTAGTAGACGACTGCTTTCGAGATGCTGAGGGTCGGGCTGGAAGCTTGGGAGCGGACTCAGAGGAAGTAGAGACAAATGAAGGCTTGGTAGCAGCTGCCGTTAGGTTCTCCATGCTAGCACGGGGCGATATCGAGACGGAATGTGAAGTTTGGCGTAGGTCGATCGATGACGACGAAGAAGAAAATGAGTTGGCATTATTAAGAAGAGCAGCATCGGAGATAGACATTGCGGACGAGCCCTTCCGTCTATAGAGAGTCGAGTTCTCAATGTTGCCGAAGGTGTGGCTCTTTTCTAATGGATGAATTGTCTCAATAGATGCTTCATCTGCCTCAGGGATTGGATCTTCCAGTAGATCGTCCTCTTCATGCTCATTGATAAGGTCCTCTGATGGCGCAGTTGTAGCGGCCTTGTCTTCTCGAGGTGAATTGCCTTCAAAGACACCACCACGCCACATCTTGTCGTCGGTACGGAAAAATGGCACGTCATCCCAGAACGGGAGAACTAGCGACTCGGCAACGACCTCCTTGATACGGTTCTCGATCTGGCGGAGAATTACGGTGTATGTGATTTGACGAGAACTGACAATGGGCTCAACGACCATCTCCATCTTAGGCATTTGTGAAAACGTAAACCACAAGCGATTGCTAGGAGGGGGCTTGACCTTGAACATTATGTGGCCTTCGATGCGGCGGACAGTGACAGAAAGCATCAGATCAACTTCGCGTGCTTTAAAACGGGCGCCTAGTTCCAGGCGAGCAGTCGCTGCAACCTCCATGCGAAAGTTACCCGTGTACTTGATATCAGCCTCTGCCACATACTCGCCATCAACGGTCAGCTCGCGGAGTTTTGGGTTCGTGATGTACGGTGGGCCTTCGCCGGTATCAATGCCACGGATGGCAATGTTGGTGAGGAACGCAGGTGTTTTGACACGTGAGATTTTCTTCATTATAAGCGCGCGGATATAGTTCTGAACCTCCTCTGTTTTGTAAATGCCAAGGAATAACCGGCCCAGAAAGGCATTGAGCCAACGTGTCTGCAGATGATCTTCAGACGAGTGTAGCTTTTGTACCAGTGATATAATGTCCTTAACCTCGAAGAGCTGTGCCGGAGGTGGTGACTTATTAGGGCCGTCACTAAAAGAGTGCTCCTGGTTGCGCAAAAGGCAAAAGTAAAAGTCTTCTTTGGCCGAGCAATTCTCAGAGAAAAGATAGAACGGCTTTGTTAGCTGGGAATCCGGTGTTATATCAGCCGTATCGGGACGTCGCGAGAGGCAGATGGCGTTGCGTTTGATAAACAGCTCGCCTTCGGGCACGACGCCACCACCAGAATAGATGCTAATATCATGATGGGCGAGAGAAACTACGTGGCGGACTTCGAGTTGCTCGTCGTCGTCAAAGAGCATCAGATGGCCGTGTCTAAAAGTTCAAAATATAAAAAATGATCAGCATGGTCTCGATTATGATCACATGTCAGGAAGGATCACCCTACCTTAAGACAACAAAGAATACATTCCCTGCCTTCTTGTTCCGCGAGCTAGAAGCTGGTGATTCATGATCTTTCTGTGAGCTCTTGCGTTCAAAGAGGCTTTTGTACATTGTCTGATATACGCTCTGACTCGGAGCAGCTACTGCAGTAGAGCCAACTGGAGTGGTACGCTCGATAGGCTTAGCATTGATTCCCATGGGTGTATATTCGCGACACACGGCAAAGTATCCTGAGGCCATGTCAACATCGTTGGTATGGCGGGTCTTCTTTTCGGCGTCGAGTAAACTGACGTCATCGCCCTCTTCCACTAGATCCTTAGAAGCGGCATCATGATTTTCTGGCTGATGGTATGGCAGCGTTAGATGCACATATAAAAGACCTGAGATCAAGACAAGCGGAATAAAGGTGAGCCCGCCAAGAATATACGTGAAGAGAATGCCAAGCCACGACATGGCGGACTATACCAACTAGCAGCTAAGCAGTAGCAACGGCAATATCGGTAGCAATAGGCACGGCAATATCGGAGTATATGTTCGAGGGGTTTCGTAGTAAGGCGGTGTCGAGCTCAAAAAGAAAGATAGGAAGAAACAGCAACAAAAAAGCAGTTAATATAAATTCTTTCTTCCTTTCTTACGTTGGGTAAGACGGTCTGCAAGCTGGAGGAGACGTGCTAATCTTTCACAGGCTGAAAAAAATTAATTAAAAAAAATAGCAGCACCTGGACTGAACAAGCAACAGTTGCTTCAGGGGCAGCAAGGCGATAAACCCGAATAAACGGCTTCGAATATGGGGACACAAGAAAAAAGAGAGAAATGCGATGCGACATGCAGGCAAATTGAAGCCTGTTTACCGCATTTCCTAGAATATCTGACTGAGGCGAATATCGTGACAGTCTACTAGTATCTTTTTCAGTTTAACAGCTAGGGAAAAGAATCTGTAAAGTTGTTACGGATGGTAACAAAAATGCAATTTGCATGTGATGATTGAATTTTCGCGAGGCTGAGAAAATCGATTTCTTGATAACACAATAAAAAAACGAAGAAAATAGTAGTGAGGCAGAAGACAGAAGACAGATCGGATATTAAAACATAAAAAAAACAAGACCATAATGGCCTCTCATTCATTTCATTTACGGAAAGTACCTCTACTACTAGCTAAGAAGCTACGCCAGAACCCTAAACAATCATAACCCTTAGTCCCATTTTGTATAACCAATGTACAAGTCCGCCCACTCCCCTTTATTTCGCACTTATAGTTCCATCGGAGGTTCAAAACTCGGCTATCTCTTATTCGCCATCTTTGGTGTCCATTTTATCCGAGGCCAGCAAGGCTGCAGCCTCCAGTCTTTCAAGTCGCTTAAAGTTCTTCTTAACCCGTCTTGGGTTCAATGGTTTGGCCAGATCAAATTTGGCGCGAACGCGGTGGATGGTGCTTCGGTCAGCAAGAGCGGCCAAGAAGCAGAGCTCTTCATGGGTAGGCTCGGCATTGGGGTTAAAGTCGGAACCCGCATCGCTATCATTATCCGTCTCTTCATTGTCTTCCTCTCCATATTCTTCGTCTTCGTCTAGCTCGCTGGGGTCGTCGTTGATCTCGTAGTGTTGATGCGTGACGATCTTGACCTCTTCTTCTGGTTCATCTTCACTCTCACTCTCGCCATCGTCCTCTTCCAAGTCGGGTTCGTCGCTGCTAGAGCCGGTATCGTCTGTCATCATGCCGACACCAGAGTCTGTGTCACGGCGCTGTTTGGCATCCAAGCCTAGCGCGACATCAACAGCGTCAGAGATCTCGCGTTGGATGGTATTGTGTGTAAAGAAGCTACCAGGAAGCCCGTACAGGAGATGCACGACAGTACCTTTATCGTTGCGCCACTCGCGGAATCGAGCTAACGTATCGATCAGGGCGTCCTCTACGTTATCGAGGCCAATTGAGTAGCGAGCTTCCCACACCATGCGTAACTGCTCGATCATGACTGGTGGGAAGTGATGCTCCGGTAGCTTATCAGGATACTCATTGGTAGCGGCCTTGGACTCCTTCCACATGGCAAACAAAAAGGCTCGTGCGAACCAAGTTGTGTGGTTGCGGATACCTAAGCGTTCGATGACGTAGTTAAGTTGTCTTTCTAGCAGCGCCGGCCAAGCAACGTTGGCACCGAACTGCGGTACCTTCCACCACGATGCTAATAGCCAATCGTTGGGGGGGGGACGGCGGCTTGTCTAGCAGCCCGCAGTTGTCATAAAACGCAATCATCCGGTCCATACTCATTTCGCAGTCACGTAGGGCCTCAATGTACTTAGCACGGCCGGTCTGTAGCGCCTGCTTCTGGATGTCACCCAACACCATTTGTAAGGCTGGCGGCCAACGACGCAGGAATCGTTCCGGCTCAACTGACAATAGAACAAGTGGGTTTGTCTCGCACCAGATGGTAATAGCACGTGACCGCAGACGCTCGGCATATGCAAATTGGCGTATATACGCTTCTTGGCCCAACCTGTCGGCTTCACGTCGTAACTCAATGATACTATGTATTAGCTCGGGTGGATAATTCTTACCCAGCGCTGGTTTTGGAAAACGCACGACACGATATGGCATCTTGTACTGGTCATCGTGCATGTGAATCACGACTTCAGCGTCCCATGATAGACTGATCTCGTCCATCAAGTACTTTTTGCGTTCTAGTGATGCATCCCATTGTGTTTGAAGAATCAGCATACGCTGGTAACGTACCCATGACGGCTGTGGCGGGTTCTTCAACGGCATGGCCTCAGGTAGCACTGGATCTAGGAAATCTATCGGGTCACGAGAGACGCGCTTCTGCATGAAGTTAGATAAGGGAGGCGCTTGACGCATGGCCCCCGGCATGACGGTCGGTGCTGTGCACTTCGATTCAGTTGCAGCATCGCTAGCCTCGCGCGCGACTTTGGCAGCTGCAAGACGTGAGCTGAGTTCGTGGGCGTTTAGCGGCGCTACCGGTTCACGTGGTCGTACAACACGCACTGTCGGAGCTTCGCGGTGCATACTGGCCGACCAGAGGTCTTGGTTGATGGCTCGAGTGGCTGGGCCCGTGATGGCAGCAAGATCGCTGAAAGTCTGGCCCATCGACTTCGGGTCATCAGCATAGAAATGCAGTAGCTGTTCGTGTGATGTGATATGGGTGGGCACAGGTGGCGATGGGCGAAACGGAACTGAGCGGGTAGAGATCACTATACGCTCCTGATCAGGAGGGAACGTAAAGCTTATGGGAGTTGTCATCTTGTGGTGGATGAATCAAGAGAGAGATAAATAATGCAGGAGAAACACAAAACGACTCAAGATAAGTAGACTGGTTGATCAACTAATCAGTAGCTAAAATAGTCGATGGTGATGAAGAAGGGAATAAAAGTCAAGGAGGAAAAGAAGAAAAAAAATATTTCTGAAAGACTGAGTCTATCTCTTTGTGTTTGATGGCAACTATGGCAGCCAGGTGACTACTTCTTCCCTAATGAGACAAATTGTATCCAGGGAGAAACCAGTAAAAGTGAGGCCAAAAATATTATAAGTTGATATTCGTGATAGTGGTGCAAGTATGTGGTTGCACTATTTTAAACAATACTGCCTAATTAGGCAAGATGGTATATAATAGGTTGTCTAGGGTATTACAACCCTAAAGATGAGCATAGGAATTATGTGTATAGTGAAAAATAACTCAAGGACAAGAATCAAGTGTTAAGACTAAGTCAGGACCGTAATGAAGATCAAAGCAAGTGATTTATACTTCTACCTCTACAAGTAATTCTAGTGTGATAGTTAAGGTATCAGGATGTGGCAGGATATCTTCCAATATATGAGCTGAAAGGTGAAGTAGAAAGACTTAAGAGGTATAATAGGATAAACAAGACGGGGTACAAAGCGGACGGGTGATACAATAAAAGTATATGGAGATGAATATCAAGATAGGCAATATAATTCTCAAATCAGAAAAGAATAATGTCTTGTATGTAGATGCTTGAAAATAGAAGTTGTATGAGTGAATATAAGAAGATAAGAGAGTTTGAGTCTGCTGGATGTACAAGATGGAGGTTGGTATATGGCTTTATACTCGTATCTATTTGAAAAAAGACTAAACGAAACGAAAACGTAATAGATAAAACAACAAAAAAATGGAAAATAGATATTGTAGTCAATCATCTCCCATACCTTTTCGGCTGTTTTATGTTTCTCTTTTCTTTCTTATTCATTTAAAGCTTACAAGGAGCGTATCTACTAGCAATTACCAGAAAAATATGAATAAATTACGGAAAAATATAACTTAACCGTAGCTAAATAGATATTCCTCTTATGAAGTAGATGATAATTATATGGTGAGCAATACAGCTGCTAAGGTAGTTCTCCCAGCAATTTCAGTTCGATGGGGGTGTATATGCAATAAAGA
Organism: Davidsoniella australis; assembly: GCA_009806335.1. Taxonomy (NCBI): domain Eukaryota; kingdom Fungi; phylum Ascomycota; class Sordariomycetes; order Microascales; family Ceratocystidaceae; genus Davidsoniella; species Davidsoniella australis. Next base: position 45,763 of record RHLR01000005.1, read on the forward strand.
GAATTATATGTTTATTCACATTGTACAATGACATAAGACGATATGATAAAAACAGAAATTTACCTTGACCTTGAATACTCTCAAGGAAGTAATCCATGCCATGCTTTTTGAGCTTGAGTACCAGAGTACCAGACTGTACCAAAAACTCAGTGGTCAACGCTCTACTAATATGATTGCCTATAACTCATCGCTAACACAAGAACCGGCAATGATATTCAAATTCTCGTACGTCCACTTGGCGTCTAAATGGTGCCTTTCTACTGGGCTTCTGATTTACAAGGCTCCCCACCAAAAAGAAAATCCCAATATAGATATGACTTGGCCCTGTTTAAATATCTAGCGAGTGCTGCTGATATAACGTATAAAACCACACATATATACATACATACACGTCTGTTTTTTTCTTCTTTGGTTTGTTGTCGTCGTTGTCCTCAAAGCTTGAATCCTTTTAGCATTCATAGCAAGCTGAGATAATTCAATGACCAGCATTGTCTAGCCCTGCAAATATGAAGGAAGAAGAGAAAGATGGGAGGAAAACAATAATAAGGCTACTCCCTAAGATTCGAAGGTAACTGGTGGTTTCTCAAGCACCGAAAACTTAGACGGCCTTGCATATTTAATACGATCATGTGAAGTAGCTGAATGATCGACTTCATGTACGAAGGGCTCATATCTCGGTCACAGAGCCAACCTAGAGAGTAATAGAATATGGGTATGATGATGGGGTTGTCATTTGCATTTCTTTTATTTCATTTATCAGAAAAAAGAAAAAAAAACTAGTAGTACGTTCTATTTCCTGCAAGTTACAATTGGTTTGATATCTAGACAAAAGCCCCCAATTATTTCGTCAAGCCTATGGAAACCCTGCATTTCACCGAAAATTAAATCGTGAATACATAAGAAGGAATATCCCAGCGTAGTTGTATTAACAGCAAGATATAGAAAGACAAAGAGGGAGAGGGAGAGGAAAAGGAACATATGCCTCGACTACGATACTCGCTTACTCAGGCTATCATATTTGCTTATTTTCTTTCTATGCTCGTGAGTTTTGTTAAAGAAGAACAGCAAGAGTAACAGTTTGTTGTTCATGTTATACCTCAAGGTTGCTTATTTGTACTTTCTACGTCCACCCCCATAAAATATAGTTGAAAAAGGAATTCTCTAGAATAACTTAGGCCTGTTAACCCTTGTTGCATTTCTTCCTTCCCGCTTTCGAATACTGTCTACGGCGTACATAGGCCTTTCTTTGTTCAACCAAACCTTTTAGTGACTTATTGGCAAACATACATGTAAAGTGATATCTTTTCGGTGTCTTTTGTACGCCATTGAACTACATACACATGCACAATTTAGACAAATGCACCCAGCTTGTCCCTGTGTACCATATTCCTTGTATTCGTGTCCTACATATATATACATGTAAACCTCTCAATAACTCTCCACCTACACTTCTATCCAAATTCTGGGTCAGGTCGATATTGAACTGCATGTTGCGTAGGGCAGCGATCACTCTTGTCTTCAGTCTTTTCTGCCTTCTCAAGGCTTAGAGCACAATCAGGTATGGAGTGAGAATAAGATGTTGTTTACTTCTACCTTCTTTACTCATATATGCGTCTTAATTCTCCTCGAACTATGAGATCATCATTTCAGCCTATTCTTTCTTCCAAGCTACTTCATCGGCTCGCTGAACTTATTTTCCTTTGTTTCTTTTTTTTCTCCTTACTACCTAATGCGTGGGCCAAACCCCTTCTCTTTATCTGATTGGTGAGATCAAGTTTGTTTTCTTTTTTACATTAGTTTTTCCACCCAATATCACACTGATGACGGCCTGATTTTGACGTTTGAGCTAGCTAAGTACTGAATGCTGATATATTGTTGGGCTGCAACTTCATCAACGTAAGAATCATCATGTATATAACTATACAAGTTAAAGATGTATTAGAGTATAATGTATAGACTTTATAATTGGTATACTTGATATTAGCTTATATGAATGATATCAGCCTGCGATATACTGAAGAAATCCTTCACTATGTTCTATTTCCAATATGCACATTACACATCTTAAGATGGCTGCCTCCAGATCTACTCATCTTCGCTGGCAAACGATACTTTGTGCTGGCAAATTGGTTCTTTTCTTCTTTTCTATCATTCATCTTCGGGTCATCCTTCTGACTCAGCCACTTCATTCTTGCGTTCTCGGTTCGGTTTGTTTATCAGTTTGTCACTCCAAGCTGATGTTTCTCTCCCTCCTTTTGATAGCAGCTACTATGAAAAAAGGAAACATAATGTGTTGGTTATTAGTTGGCTGTCTATCTATAGAATATTCTACCGCCCTTAAAATACGTAATAATATCAAATATCAAGATGATAGTTGATAGTGAACAGTGGATAGCTACTTGCTGTCCCTGCGTTGTCCCATCTTTATACTCTCTATCACTATATCTTTCGTCGTAATGTTTTTTTTCTTATTAGTTACTGATTCTGTCAAATAGTCACGGACCGCACCATAACTTCAGACCAAAAGCTATTCCTCTGATATTTGTTGTGGCACATATAGTTTATAAGTTAGTATATAAGACAGCTCTATTCAGATATTTACTAGGATATACCTAGTTCATATAACTTCGACACCCACTGTTTATATCGTCTCGACCGTCTTCCTTCCGCCCACCCGCTTTGCCGTCTCATTGCGGCAAGCGCGCCGTTCAAAGACTTCCTTTGTTGGATCTGGCTTCTAACTCCTAATGTGTGTATGTGCAGATATCTCTATTGGCAACACGCACTATCTAGACGGACTAATGCAACTTGAGTAGCTGTTTCAATATGCATCATTGATGTAATAATGCTGCATGTATCTACAAATGTATGGTTCAGATGCACTAGTGATGTGTCGTCCTGTCGTTCGTGCATTTGTAAGAAGTGTCTTGTCTCTGGTTTTCTGTCCCTCTTTCTCTCTCTTTAGAACCACGAAATCTTCTTTCTCCCGCTTCTTCCCACTTACTAATGAGGTATATAATTAATAATACTAGTTGAACTACTATTGGTACCTCGGACTACCCTTTTCTGGTTCGGGGATTCCGTTTTGTATTTCCCATGGCCGTGAGCCCCAGCCCAAGCGGTTGTACCGAAGCAGACGAGAGCCAGATATATACCAAGACCAGTTCAAGGCTATGTATCATAGCCACTCATGTGGGCGTCTTTTCTCTGGCAAGAGTCGAGGCAGAAGCGAACAGCATGATACTAAGCCTTGAGATACATACTAGAGACGAAAGTGGTCCGAACTATCAAAGGACATCACTCATCCTAATCCTCCTAGTTGATGAAGAGCGAATAAAAAAAACAAGAAAGGTAACCCGTGTATCTTACTTTTATTCGGTGATGCCGCAACATCCGTCGTAGAGTACACATACATATTTACTCTATACATGGAGTTTGTGAGTGATCAAACGAGGCAAGTGAACATATTATCGGCGGGAGATAGCCCGCTTGCTTCTAAGAAGGTGTATAAACGAGGCCAGACAATGAAACAGAGATATAAGATATATTTGTAAAACAGCTAGGCATGGCTTACGCTGCACACGTATTATGCAGTAGCGTAGCCTCCATCAGGATGGTACAACAATGAAACCACGTAGAACCCAAGCCATCGAGCCTATGGAAGGTCATATAGTCCTTGGAGCTTTGGAAAATAAGAGGATTTACAAGGCCTGTGTGGTTAACCGAACGATGTTCACCTTTGGCATATCTTAGAATAGAAGAAACATGAAAAAACGAGGCGGCAGGTTTCTCGTCTTTCTTTCCTCGGCTATTTTCGTTTGATGATTAGTGGTAGTTAGCTTATATGCCAGAGATACATGATGTCTTCCTAAAGCGAAAGGGAAGATCTAGAAATAGCGGAAATGAGGGCGATAAGCAATCCTCGGTAACTATGGGCAGATTTTAGACTCGTACGATCTTCTCGCCTTCAGATAAGTCAAGATGATGTATATAAAGAAAGAATTGGGATATATTCCATTGCGACAACTCCGACGGTTGTTCGCCCTATTCTCGGTTCCCATCCAGATATGTAACAGTCAGATCATTACTGATCAAGACGAGATTCTATCTACATTCATATATATCCACTATCTGTTATGGTATATACTTCTGAGATATAATATGGAAGCCCACATTACAATCTATTGTTTTTCTTTTTATCACCTACAGAGATATCTCGCGCAAATAATGAAGGTAATAAATATATGGAACGATAGAAAAGAGGATACATCACGAAGAGAATATTTATAGATACAGCTACACAATGCAGTTGTACGGATTTTCCTTACATTCCAACCAGATATTTTCTGTTTATAGCATCCAGATTCCTCCTACTAATCAGAATGTGTCGGTTAACACCCAATGTTTCACCAAGATAACTCTTGATCAAGCCGTGATGGTCGAGCTAACCGTTTCTCCCTTATCCAATAGTGAAAGAGAGTCGGGTTAAGGGGGAAAAGGCAGAAAGTAGGAACCAGAAACAGTATATGAAATAAAGTAAAGAGAGAAAGAAAATCTCAGCAAAACTAATGAATGTTGCCTCGAGACTTGTTGGCTGGATGAAGTCAGGCTCCATGAGTCAATGCATGTGAGCCATGTACCCATCAAGTACTTATATATGATACCAAGAAAGTATTTCACAGGTACAAACGATCGAAAATTGCTACACAGTTTTGATGCCGCTTTTCACACGGGAGGAACCATCATTTGGGATGCATTATATGTCGTGTACAAGATGATGCTTGCATTAGTTCACATTATATTATGTGAATTCATGTTGTGCAAAACCCCGTTAGTAACGTTGTTATTCTATAAATTCCCCATACCCTAACCTTGTACCCTTATCTACTTTATTGACTACCCAAGCCTTTGTTTTTATTCTGACCGCGCTAGTTACTAGAGCCTTAAGTAGCGCTATTAAACATTATACCTACTCGAAAAGCCAGTATAAATAATAGGACAGTCAATTCTTCTCAAAAATCCAACAACGGATATAAACCTATAATTTAATGAATGCAATCTATATAACTCGATGTCTTACAAACTCCAATTAGGGGAGAAACATTAAGCATGTCTTTCAGCCTAAACAAACCCTTACAGACAAAGTAGCCAAGAATATCGTCATCAACATTAGAACCTACATTTCAGAGGAGGGGCTGGCCTCATAAAAACAGCACGAAGCCAAGCTCTATGTCTCCTAATCCTTTCCCTACGTTCTTCGTGATTTCATTGCATTTATTCTCCTCTCCCTGGGCAGCAATCGACCGCTTTCAATATAGAGGAAGGCATATTGAGGCCTAGCTTTTTGTAATACTAGTAGCCAGCCAGCCATCCAGTAAGCCGACAATCTTATGCCCGGTCTGTGGCAGGATATAAGAATTGCAAGGAAGATTTGGAGAGCCCAGCCTATCCCAGCCCAGCCCAGCGCCCCAGAGCCCAGCGCGGGAACAACAGGATCTCAAGACGCGGGGAGGAAGAGAGGGGGAGCGTACAAGAAGCACAAGAAGACGAAGAATAAATATTAAGTGAAGAACTATGGGAGAAAAAGGGATGTCGCAGTGCAGAACTTCCGATTTCTCACAGAGAGAAAAAGGAGACAACTGTGGAATAAACGGACCGATCAATCAAAAATCGACGGAAGAAGCTCTGACCTCTTTCAGGGAAGAAAACAAGGCGGCTCTGCCATCGTGATAGATAGACCCTTCGGTCCATCTCCGGTAAATATCCTTTGGCACGGATAGCACGGTCGGTGCCGGTCTGTCAAACAGACTGTCAACAGCTGGCATATTGTAACCCTTGTACCATCAGAGGGGGCATGACCTGAGGGTTGGAGAATATAAAGTGATTACCCCAATAAATAAGAAACACTGACGTTGGCCGCACTTACAATAAAACGAAACAACGGTTAGATAAACGTTGGAAGTACATTTATAAGAGAAAGAGAAAGAATCCGCGACGCTGTTGCCAATGAAGAAACAGTGACTGTAACTTCCTTTCAGCTAAGCCTCATAGTAGTGCCTGCTAACCCTAGAACCCTAGTTTTGCTTCTCTTCTTCCTCTGCTCCTTGTTTAGGCTTTCATCGTAACAAAACACTACCCATTATCACCTTCATCTTGCCCATAAACCATTCCAAGAGGTGGTCACCATTCTTTGGTATCTCTTTGTCTACGAGTAATGTACATATCTGTATGTAAAGTCTCCTTGCCAGATTCTTTGACTAAGTCCAATCCTCTCTCCCAATCTAGGGCCCCATCCAATCCAGCCCAAGCTAGTCACAACATACATCGTACTGCAATGCACAGAACGATGACCCTCGGTCCATTCATCCTCTAGCTCCCTAGTACACTTTAGCTATTACATCTGTATTCTCTAGTCCATCGCCACCAATATCATAGACCAACAACATCAGGCTTTGTTTTGTCCACAAGCAAAGCAAATTCTCTCTCTTTGCGATACCTCCAAAATAACGACCAGCACTCGCTTATCCACAACATCCACACATCTACATATCCACCTCTGATCCCAAATTCGATTTCCTAAAAGGCATCAACGGCAGCCTGATCACGCACAAGAGCTGCATTGTCGTAATTTTACCTGCAGAAACAGATTTACCCTGCTGGGCTCCAGACCTCCAACCGACCCGGACCAGCTTGCCAGTCAATTCTAGGGTGAGCGTCGTCACTTTTCTGCTCTCTGCTGCTTTGAGTTGCCGTCGCACTGGTTTGAGTCAAGTGTGGGCGCCGTTGGGCAGCATTCTGGGTTTCAACCTTTTCTGTTCTTTTTTCTCCTCTCTTTTCCGTGTAGTGCTTGACTGTGTCTGTCCTGTATCTGCCGCCTACAGCTGCCAGAGAAACCACACTGCAACTCTATTGATTGGCCTTTCGCTGTGACGATACGAACCACCAATACGACACTGCCTACTTGACGAAACTACATGAGACTAGTCTCCTAGTAACAATCTGCGCACTGCTGCTACGACCGCCACGACTAGAAAACCAAAAACGGATCAACTGAGCAGAAAGCAGCCAGCTGCATATTCGACTACCTACCCTCAAAAAAGACTCTATTACAGGGGAGGGGGGAAAGAGATAGCCATAACCTTCATCTACATCCACCGATGCTTCTTCTATCTTTACCCTGCTCTCACTCTCACTCTTGCTCTTTCTTGCCCTTGCGCTCTCCTCTCTGGTCTTGAGTACCTTTGTCTCTCTTTATTTCTCCCAAAAAACCAACGAGCAAAGAAAGACAATAATTTTGGACTTGGTCTCTAGCAAATCTGCTGCGACTATTTTAACCCAAGAGAAGCCGGCTAATAAGTACGACCTACCTACACCTGCCACTTCAGTCCTTGCCAACTTGATTGCTTGCTTTTTGATACTACTATCTGCGTGTTACTCCAGTCATAACATTCCAGAGACTCACAGAGCAACTTCCATCATTTTCCAACTCTAGCTGGTCCTTTGTATCTTGCACTCCCTGTCTCCTATCACAAGCCTATCAGAAGCACTACCACAGGTACACGCACAAGCAACGCATATTCCAAGGTACCAACTAGGCTAGTCAGTTCCAGCCCAGCCATCTGCAGCCTCTTTCTTTTTTTTTTTCCTTTCTCGACATACGCTTCTCTTCGAATCGAAGCAAACTCGCTCTGGTCACTGATTCTCAGGAACAGTCCTCAGAGTTCACGCACTACCACACGCAGATACAAGGTACAGCCGACGAACCCCACGATTCAACCCTGGTCCTCACAGACTCCAATTTACAGCACCCTCGCTGTCCTCGTGATACCCTCATAGCCCAACTAGATAGATATCTACAGTGCTGATAATCAGTGTTTACCACCAGTCATAGACCCACATCACTATACCATACTCTACTATCGTTGCTTCATGATTCACCTCCCCTGAGCAGTCCTACTAGCAGCACAGTATTAGCGCTTGCTTGCAGTAGCTTAGCATCACTCCCACCGCCAAACCCCAAGCACCACATCGACTGTCCGTAGAGCTTATGCCGAGCCCATGCTTGCGTGGAACCAACAAGCTCTGGCACGCACCCTCACCAACGTTACGGCTCCTCATCCCCTCAAAAACCTCTTAAAAGAAAGACTTTCTCACGACTTTGGCCTTCCGAAAAATGGCTGCTGCCAGTCCTATCGCTTGTCCTCCGTCGTTTAGTTTTCCCTATCCTCCACCGCCGCTGCGCCTAGCCGACGAACTGTCTTCTCGAGCTCTTTCAGAGATTGACGGACACACCCAACCGCTGTTGTCTTCTTCCTCACCATCTTATACTTTTACGGCCCCTACCGACATCAATACGAACACTAACTCGAACTCAAATACCACTCCTGCAATATCGTCCCATAACATCACCAACATGAGTCTCTACAATGCTTTGCGTCACATGGAGGCCCAGAACCAGGTCATTCGTGAGGCCTGGGAAGCCGAGCGCAAGTACCTGGAAGCCAACCGCGCACGCGCTGAAGAGGTCTACAAGGAGGAACGCACCATAATGGATGAAGCTGTGGCTCTCATGGAAACGGAGCGAGATCAGCTTGCGGATGAGATCTACAGGTTGAAGATGCGTGTGCAGGACCTGACTGGCGAAAATAACGCTTTGCGCCAGAAACTTAATATGACATCATCGGCTACACCACTGGATCCAGAGCCTCTCGTCAGTCTTAGAGGCGGTGGTTCCAACTCCGGATCAACCTCTACCTCAAACTCGACCTACCATAGTGGCACTGCAACTGTGCGTCCGCAACTTCAGCAGCGCACCAACTCTTCGCTTCTCTCGCCTGCGCCGTACCAGGGTCCGTCCGCCCCCATGGACTTTCTTGCGCCTAGCCGATCCACACAGCCGGCAACACCAATAACCGCAGTGGATATTCAGCAAATCCACCCTGAGTTAGAAGGAATCCTCATTAAAGCCGCCGCAATCAAGTCGCCAACCTTCAGAGATGTTGAGCCTGTGCTCAACCTGGATCTTCTGCCCATAGATATTGGCGGATCTGTAGTCGAGGATTGTGAGACGGACTGCAGTGGGTTAGAACCATCGAAGGACGACTCCCATGAGTACCATCGTGGTAGTATCCACCACGCCGAGACGCTCCAGATGTTAGCCGAACATGAGAGTGTCAGGCTCAGGATCCACGCAGGTCACACACCTAGTCACTCGATCTCAAACTTCCAAGCCCTCACAGATGCCACAGGCTCAACTACAGGCATTGATACGTCGGATGGACCAACTCCTCTACACCCGTACGAGCCAGCATCTATTAACAACCCGACTGTCTTTGACGTCAGTAAAAGCTTTCAACCATCCCAACCAAATCGCCCTACTAGCGATACTGCCCAAAGAGTCCTCGAAGAAGAACATACAAAGCCCCAACCAGACTCAATCCCTCAGCAAGATCCTGATTTCCCCAGGGAACTTCGCAGCCAAACATGGCCTGAAGATGACCAATGCCCTACTACTATTCACAATCCGGTTGCCATTCCAAACGATATCGATGACGTCCAAGTACACGATGATGATACGGACCTCCGGAAACACACATTGCTTACACCGCCAGAACATGACCGACCTCTCAAAGGCCCATACATGGTTTGTAACATACCAGCTAAGGATGAAAAATTCTTTGCACTGGTGACAGAAAAGCTTCAAGCCGTCAAAACTAGTCGTGAAGCAAGCCCTGAAAGCTTGACACATAGCGAGAGTGGCGACGAAAGCGCATTCCCTCCACCGCCACTACCTAACAGAGAACTCACTTCTCCTCCTGGGCTGCCCGTCGCACAAGGAGTGTCGAAGTTTGATCAGTTGGCCGAGGCTACATCCATCCTGCCCTTGAATGATGGGAAGGACTCTGGTATGACTGTAAACCCCGGTAGTGAAGTCCCACACAATGCCACGGCGAGGTCTATATTAAGTCCCTTGTCGAGTTCAGAGTCCAGGCTACGGTATAGTGGTATGCAAGAGGAAACACTCATTTCTCCTCAAGAGAAGAGGCCATATCTCACGATACGCAATGAAAAAGGCTGTGATTCGGTGACGATAGACAAGCTGATTACAACTGAACGGAAATCACAAGAAGTGTCGAAGCCCAATCTGGATGAAGAGGGCATGGATGACAACGAAAACGGCAAATCCTCTAGAGTCGACGACGAAATGGATATTCCCTTGAGGTTCAAGAACACGATGAATTTTGGGTTACCGATGGGGACCAAGGTGATGCAATTCGTGTAAATATACATTAAAGAAGGACATATTAGAAAGACGGAAAGGAATTGGAAATGAGAAGAAAAAAATGGATGAGATCTTGGATGTTGGAATACAGTCCCATCTTGGAAAGGAAGTCTCTACAGCGTTTGACTTGATTGTTTATGATTTTCTTTTTTTATTTGTTCTCTTATTGACGCTTACAATGATAATTTCATGATTTTTATTCCCCCATATCTACTTTGTATTTGTTACATATATACAAATTTGCATGAATTCTTCATGTTCGTAATGTCATGGCCTTGTATAGCATTCTCTAATATTCAATATAGCTGGATACCTTCAAATTATGTACCATTTTATAGTGCCTTGAGAGGAATATAGTAAGTCTTGTTTTTAAGTATCTAATATGATATTGCATTGTCATCCAATATCATTCACTACATTGGATTGTCTAAAATAGAGAACTTGCAGGTTCGGCACACTTCATTTCGACAGAACGAGCAACGGTATGAGAATGATGCCACACGGAACCCGCATTGATCGCAGCGATTAGAACCCCAGGCGAATCTAAATTCGTGTTTATCGTCACAGCCAGATACTAGGCTGATATAGACCAAGTTTCCGATACGAAATGCATCGTTATCAGACACTATAGATTGGAGAGTGTCTGAAAAGGCGCTGATGGTGGTTTTGGTGATTCTGTCTCGAGCAGCCTCGCTAGTTTCGCGTCTTTTGATGTCATAGCCCATAAAGGCTTTTCCTATAGTACGCACACGGTCCATATTCCAGTCCAGACTGTTTGGCATGTCAGATGTCGGTACTAAAGGCTGTGAGGTGAGTCGAGCCTCGAGACTTATAGTATGGTAGTTTAGAATGGTAAGGGCGGTGATGGCATTTTCTGGATATTTATCAATTCCAGGCAGATGATGTAGATCAGGCATATCGTCCAGACCTACATAGATAGCGGGGTACAAGGCCCGGTCTGCTTCACCCTCACCCTTAACTTCAGCTTCAGATTCTGATTCTGAGTGGATAGATATAATGTCATTTGTTCCAGAAAGAAGATTCTCCTCGCGCATCTGTGGGCATAGGCAGGTACGCCACCTACGGCCGCATTCATAGCAGAACTCGTGACCGCAAATACAACCTACGTGTCATTGAGATATTAGTATCACGATCGAAATCCGCGTACAAAGATTGGAAGTAGTCTTACTCATATGGTTACAGCCAGTATTCAGTTCGATCATGCGATGGCATTTTACACACGATTGCCAGCCGTTGGCAGCAGCGAGTCGAAAGACTTTTCGGATAGACGGGTCATTAGGACAATCTCCTGGATGGGCCTTCTTTTTGCAGATTGTGCAGGTTCGTCTGCGACAACCACACACACCAAATTCTTTTGAGATCTTGTCCTTCCTGATGTAGGCGCCACATTCCGTACTATAGCAGTATAGGCGATCTAGATCCGAAAATTCCTCCTTTTTCTTCTCGTAGAGAGCGCGTATCTCCTGATTGAGGAATAGATTTGCCTCCGCGGATACCGGCAGCTCGTTCTGGCAGCATTTTGGAGGAAACAGAGATTCGTCTTTGAATGAAGCGTTGAAGAGACTGCGTGTGCATGTCCAACAGTAGTAATGGTTGCACACAGACTTGAGAAGCCGCGGTATGGGCAGCAGGTCATTGCAGGCAATACACGATTCACGAGGCTCGGAAGATGCACGAGAGTGGCGATTGCGTCGCAGAGCCCGCTTACGCCGGGGCCGTCCCGTTGTGGTGCCCGACGATTCCGCCTGTGACTCCCGGCTAATGCCAGTCTGGCCTCTGCCATTTCTTCGAGTTGGCGATGTTGAGGCACTGTTCGAACTGCTAGACGCGTTGTCCCGTGCTTGTTGACAGAGTCTGGCAATGCGAGCGGCTCTTGAGTTCGGGCCTCCCTCGGTGTCCGTTACATTGTTATCTGCGGCAGAACTGGATCCAGCAACTGCTGTGCTAGCCGGTCGGAATGGAAGCTCGCGATTGCTACTGCTAGTATCAGCGGGTTGACCCCAGAATTCACTGGCCATTGTGATCTTCAGCTTTTCGACAAGAGAAATGATCTCGGGGGTGTGAGTACTCTGCCCCACATCGAGTTGCTGCAAAAGTTTTTGTATATCTTCGAGTTGCTCCAGGACTATAGTAGCAGGTTCTTTATTGTCAGCCATACTGTCGTCTCTTGTGGCTTGGCTTCTAAACAATTATGATTTCTTTTGTTGTGGCGATGGTGTTTTTTGTAGATTGAAAAAAGGTGTCGATCCGCTAACGTGAAAAGACAATTTCCTGTTGGCGACCAATTTGCTGCGCTGCTTAAGGCAACTTCTAACTTCTAGAAACCCACCTATAATCAAGACACATAACAAAGCCTTAGATTGCAACCCAAACATTTTCATCATGAGGCTTCATATTTCCTTGATTCAACCATATATACACGTGCAGATTTACTTCCTTACTATTTTTAACGATGCGTTTAATCACAAAAGACTATCCTACATTTCGTTAATATGTGCTCTACCAAGTTTGTATTTCTGCTGTTTCCTCTAATAAAATTCCACAATCTTAGCACCGTACTAACTCCGATCCTGATTCTAGTTACAAATGGCAATCAACGATCGTATAAAAACTTAGCACAGCGTTGTACGTAATAACAAGAGTTTATCTCATTCAGGTTGGCCCAGGCCCGGCATTGTTTTCTTTGCATGTACACACACTGCATCATCATTATAATACGTCAGTTGTTTCATTGGATAAGCGCCAACTTGATGATATCAACTCCAATATCCAACAACGACACCATATGCAGTGGTCCGTCCTTGGCAGGGACATGTATGTTGTTGGCGCATCGTGCTTACAGGCAGAGGAACACGGTAAGTGGCGCCTCACTTATATGTACTGGCTGCGGCCATACCTCCAAAGCTCCCAACGATGGGACGTTTCAATACATCATCTGCCACAGTGCAAGCTGGTATCGTCATATCCAATCATTGGTGTTGCTAATTCAATCTATACACGGTGTCGATTTAAACTCCGGCTATTCTCACAGTCTGGCCATCTTAATCGGCACTCATATTATCATGAAGACCGCTTGGCGTACATATACAATTGAGTAAGCAACTAGATGTATATGTATCTGCCCTTCCGGGGGAGAACCGGTAAGAGAATGGCTGCTACGTCTTAGCTCGGTTTGAGGACAAGATTGCTTACTAGCATATAGGATTTTATTGTCTCAGTATTATCCCTCTTCTTCTTATGCTCACACGATCACTTTCGCTGGCAGTGGATACACAGCATTTCAAGGACCAACGGAAGAAAAGGCTAGTCATCAAATCACCCAACAATAAAGAGAGACCAAAGATCGATATCCATCTGCTGAATATCATCCTCGGGGTGTATTATGAGGCCATATCGCCAACCGATGCGGCATGGAAAGCTGGACAATCTTGACTTGGTCAAGAATAATTGAGCCGGATTTAAGCAATAGAGTTCCTCGTCACTAAAAATTAATCACGGAATAGAGATAGGCTCTTGTCATCTGGTACTAAGCACAGCCAATGGCGTTTTTTCCTGTTTCAAGTCCATCTTCATCCAAGCAGAGCTCACACCAAATATCTCTATAAGATAGTCTCGGGTCAGCATTACGACAAGAAAAGGAGGTACATTAGATGCTGTTTATAAATGGTCATTTTGAGGCAACGTAGCGCATATGAATTTCAGCTGAAGTGTTCTAGCCAAGCCTTGCATCGAAAGTCTATAAGTGTATATCAAGGTAAGTAAGTATGCAGACATGATTGTCTTGTTTCCCTCCCTTTCCAAGGTATAAAGATGAACATCAGACACAGGAAAAGTCTTGGCAGTAGCCCCTTGTGTGTCGGTATCTACATCCCGCCGAATGTTTGTACTACATTAGCAGAAGACGAAGGCAAGTAATCCTGCTGGCATTCTTCCAACAGTGTACCGTATTTGTATCCCGTTGACCTCCTATTGTTTCCTACCTTGAACTTATAGTTTCCTAATCAAAGCCCCTTTTCCGCCAGTTCTCAGCGGGTTGTTCAGGTTTAGTGTCATCAGACAACTCTTTCCCGTTTTTCGAAAGATGCATATTGACAATAATATCAGGAACTTTCATCCTACTACTCTAGTGTCCCCTCAATATGCCGTCTTCTCTATATCTTTGTTCATAATTTTATCACACCAAAGTAAATGATTCGGGATAGAAAAGGCAGGGCTTTCACACCATAGAAAGGCAGTCAGCCCGCATTAGCTCGCCAGCACAAGTAATCGATGGTGACAGACGCCGTGTCTGACTGCATGTTATCTTATGCGAGCATTGCCATGCAAGGAAGGTAATTGTGCAAATTCGGACATATATATGTTGGTTATACGGAGTCCTTCAAGTCTACTTCCGATATCTACAAGTATCTATATATCTAGTTCCAAAGCCACTGCTGTTATTTTTGCTGTCAATACTCCAACAAAGTACTGATCTTCATCGGCTATTCGTTCTCGCGTCGTGGCTTTCCCATACGATATTACGGGTTTGGGTTTAATGTGTGACAACATATTCATGATCAGTACAGATACATGGCAAGCGGAATTGAAAGAGGCCATTCAATGCAGTGCAGGGCTGCAGTTTTCTCATTCGGTTTCTTATAAAAAAAGAAATCTTGCCCTTCTTAACTCTATAGCAGTGGCCCTAACTTCAATGGCCCTCGGCAAATCATCACAAGAAGCTCTAACATCTCATGTCCGCCTATCAATATAAGCCAGTTCGCAGGCTCCCAAACACCGCCAAATCAGACTCCTTTAAATTCTAAAGGAGTCCACGAAGATTCCAGGGCGGCCTTGTTTTTGTAGTTCAGTCCTTACTACTGCAAGCTATAGAATGTTTCATGTGATGTCCATTGGTTCTTAATTATACAGGCAGCCAGCCCAAGGCATATTGAAATATTTTGCTATATTTTGACGTGGCGTATATGGTGTCCTACATTGTCAGGCACGCCTATATATGAATATATGCACAATACATTGGTAGGTATTGACACTATATACTACTACTTGTATATAACTTACATCCACAGTTTTTCTTTGTCTTTCATACTTGGCTTTGGGCTACGATCTGGCTTCAGTCCATCTTGTCGCCTACATAGTAGGTTGTGTCGGGTAGCCAAAATGGTTGTAGCGAGTGCTACTATCAAGGCTATATCAGTACAGTACAGTATCGCTGTCGGTCAAGCTAGGCTCTGTGATTGTATCGGCGTTCATACACACATGTATCAACGTACATAAGGTCTATGTATATGCAGTAGCAACGGCCGGTCCCAACATGTATGTCGACGGAATACGCAGTTGCTACTAAACGCTAATGCAGTAATATATCAAGCCCCCTTCTTCTATCACTCTCAGCAACTGAGGCTTTGTTTTAGGGCTTTGGGGAAAGTCCAGGTTTGACCGCTAACCGCCAAACTCACATGACAACTTTCCACCCCTGACTATATACCTAGTTTTGCTCTTACAAAGGTGTATCCCATCGAAGTGGTAACTTTTAGTGACGAAAGAGAAAAAGATAACATTGTTGTCTGACTGTAAGCCCGACAGAGCAGGAGAACGGACAAACAAGGCTACTCTCGGGCTCGATCCCGTACGCACGTACAGTTAGGTATAAGTTATACTAAGATGTATGTATATTGTATCTATTTCACGGCCCAAAACAAAGCACAAATACTAAGAAAGAAGGACAAGAAGAGTAGAAGAAGGGCACAGAACAAGTCACAATCACCAATGCCTTACATCGCATTGCAGGGCAGCATTGCAGGGCAGCATTGCAGGGCAGCATTGCAGGGCAGCATTGCAGGCATGGGAAAACAAAATCTATTGTTTTTTTTCTTTGTTTCTTGATAAGGATAGCTAGCAAGTTCCATGGAAAGGTACAATGTCTTCTTTTTTTTCAGAGATGCTACCATACATGGAGCAATTAGGATACTCATAGTCAGCTCTTTTTTCTTTAAAGTCGATCACGGTCTTTAGAAGGGTTTTTTTTTTTTGCCATAGTTGTTTTCTCTTTTTCTTTTTCTTTTTCATTTTTTTTTCAGGGCTGCTTTACAATGTTGCAGTCAGCCATCTACCAAATCCTATAAGATGGAAAATAAAAGAAAGGGAAGAGCAGGAAGCCAATTCTATACGGAAGCGTAATAGATTTTAGAGCTCGTGGATGGGTCTAGTCAGGCTTGTGATTTCCCATCGTACTTCTACTATCCAACCACTATATTAGAGTAGGGAGAAGAAGCGCCCTCAAAGACAATAAGAGGAAACGGGCCGATGCAACAACGAAAGACAGATCAGGCGCTTCCTCCATTGATGTTTACATGTTCCGATTATATGGCTATTATCCCCCCTCTTTTCTTTCATACCCGAAGAACGGCCCTCAATCTCAAGCTCTGCTTGATCGATAAATCTATGTAGGAGGGTGTCGCTGTCTGTGTAATATCATGAAGTTTTGTTCTGCTGTTTGTTTTTCCTCTACATGCAGAGTTCGGGTATTCAAGGTTCTAGTATTATTTGCTCTTCTTGTCCTCCAGGGAGACAATGCATTAAGTGAGGCCAGTGGTCTCCAATTGTCCAACATATCTCGGTATCTTGCTACAGGGTCTCCTTATTCTATACGGAATGCTGTTTTTTTTTGTATATCTCCAATTATATACGCCCCCATCCCCTACATATGTATGTACATAGTTTGTATGTATGTACATTGAGATCAACGACCTGTATATATAGAGTGACCCTAGATCAAAGGGTTTTCAGCTTGCACATCTCATATACTAATATTTTCTGTTCAAAATTGGCCTATCTTTCCTTGTAGCGAACAAAGTCAGGAAGTGCAGATTACAGCCAGCGAATATTTACCGATGAGGCTTTTCATAAGACAAAAAAATATGTAATGCAATGCATGACTTACATCGGTATAGATAATAATAAAAAATCAACAAAGAAAGATCACAGTCTCAGCAAATAGAAAAAAAACATGTAATGTCCTTTAATCTACCGTTCCGTTCGTCCAGAAGTAAAATAGCATACGAATCAGTTGATATCACTTTAATATGGATGGAACACTGACCAACTTACCACATAGAGCATAGGTACAAAGAGGAAAATTCTCCAAATCCCAACCGACTCCGTGGGGTGAAAGAGACAGAATTCAAAGAAAATACGACTCTGGTATACTCGAGACAACGGCTGCTTATGTTTAAATACTAACATTTTTGTTACGTGGGTTCAAGAAAGGAAAATCAGAATCAAGGAAACGTGGGAGACAATATAACGATGTGTATCTGACTATCATGTTCTGAATTCTTATTCATTCAATTGAGCAATTAAAATCAATAGGTAAGATTTTTCATTTCTATACTATGATGCTTGCTTAATCCGCACATGTCTTTTTCTTGAATTTATGATAGTCTCGCTGCCAAGCTATGATGTGGACATTGACCTCCAAAGTCGAGATAGTGTGTGTCAATCATTATGTTCATTGTTAAAGAAACAAAAAGGGCGGCTAAGCTCAGTTCACGTTTCAACATGCCAAGAATACAGCAGATAAAAAAGGACCTTCCTTGTCACTTTTAAACATATATGGGAAGAGACATCATAAACAAAATAAACGTACACGTACACTACATATCTAGGCCGTTGTGAATCAGTGGAGTTGTTTTCTTGGCTTCAATATCAGACTCTCTTCGACTACTTGGCAGCCCGCCAATATATCTTGGCGTTTCTACAATCCGCCTTGGGTACTTTACGTTAGTTTGTTTATTTATTTATCTTAGCAAGAGTACGAGTACTTCTAGCAGTGACCTTGTCCTTGTATCAGAGATAAATGCAGCCGTCGTTGCCAAGATCTTGGGGTGCATTCCTCATAGTCTTGGTATAACAAACTAGGCTCAACGTTACGTGAGACCCGGCTATGTAAGACTATGAATGGAGAAGCGCAAAGATAGAAAAGCTAGCAGGTTTCCAGCAGAATAGCAGTACAACTTAAGTAAGTTGTAATCTAGTACATACACAATGGCATAAGGTTCTTGGCTGTATACATGTTGCACCAACATGCCGAATGCAGGCCAAGAATAGGACATTCCACGTAAGTAGAGTACATGCTAAGTTAATGAGGAAAATAAGCGACGATAGGTACATGTAGACGAAGCGCATGTATATTCACACAAACAGAACTTTACAGGCTACGTACATATTTTGGCGTCGAGTCTTGGCTGTGATACTTTCCAAGATTATTCATGTTAGGTTACGTATCTCACAACCCTAAATGTGTATATATATTGAAAAACTTCATAATATTACAAAGATAACCAAGGAACGGGTCCAGATATACTGATATTTGTCTTCTCATTTGGGACACCCAATAATCCGAAGCTACAGCAGAGAGATAAGGCAACGCAACATTGTTGCCCGCAGGCCACCTAGATCGAGAAAAGGTTTTCTTTCCTAGTACAGGTAGTAGTTATGTATCTACGCCTCCGCAGCTGCTAGTACCCAAGACCAAATCCCACCACCACAGCTATCTCGGCAGATTTAATTTTCGGGGGGATGAAAGAGAGAAGGTTAAGTACTAGTGTGATTCTGAGAACAGCACCGGGCCGGGGCTTCAATAACTCGAATGCGAGAGAGCTTAAACTCTTTGAACACTGTTTGTAGGATACAAGTGACGACATCAAGTGGATGCGTTGTTTTATTTGCCAGAGTTCTTGTAAGTATGACGACAAAATTTTTATTGTTAGGGTTGACAGGTATATTGATGGACCCGCCGCCAAAAAATAGCATAGTTGCTTTAGTGGCGAAACCCTAGCTCTCTTTTAGTCATCTAGTCATTTTTGTCGTGGCTTGATTTATTTGCACTTAGCTAAGGAATGAAATCCTAAAATGGCGCCGATTTTTCCCCGCCCTTATTTTGATCCAATTCAAGCGAGATCATAATCAACCCCAGATCAAAAATCACCACCCAGGTAAAATTGGGGAAAAGGCACAAGGATGCGGATGTACTACGCCTCATATTTCACTTGCTCCTTTGAATATCCCCTCCCCTCTTTTTTAGCAAAAGCTCTTGTGGCCATGATGATGATGCTGTGACGATGCTGTGACTTCAAGAAGCGCTAACTATGTATATGAAAATGGCCGGCTTCAGCAGGATAGTTTTGGACTGTATTATGTATATATACATACATGTGAGAAAAAAAAAGTTGCCGTTTGGAAGCTCAAGGAATTCTTAGAGTTGTAGCACAGTATGTTTCTTGCACGGTGTTTTCTCTATCTGTAAGTTCGCTGAATTCCGAATATGGTCTATCGGCCGGAAACCCAAAAAAACTTCGAACATGCTTAGGAAATAAGATACGAGAATGTAACTTCTATTCTTCCCATCTCATCCTCCCACCACTTGCAAAGTTTGCACAAGTGACCTTGTTGGCTTTATATTGCTCGTGACGTTCTTCTTTGCTTGTTGCTTAATAGAAGGACAGGTCACGTGTTACAAATATAGCACTAAAAACGGCCCTAAGAGCGTTGACAAATAGACGAACAACTGCTGACAGCAGTAAAACAAGAGAGGGCGGAATTCGCTATTTAACACGGGCCGTTATCGTTATAATATAGAAAGGGAGTGACGGAACGAAAAGAACGACACCGTGCTTGTTTTTGCCACTTTAGTTACTCTTAACGCCTGGATAACAAAAGCACATGTTCGTAAGAAGAAAGAAAGCATCCGTATGCAACTAATACGCTGAAGAATAGCCCACCAAATACAGAGACAAAAACGGTCAGCTGCTTGGAGTCTATGACGACGACGAAGACCATGTGCTAACTACCGTTAACGGAAGACGGAAACACGGAGATCAAACAGGACAGAGAGAAAGAATTAGTTGCCGTGCTGGGTTGCCGACATTTAGTACTAAAACTTAGTTACTTAGTTCTTTGTGATAACTTGATAACTTTGGGAAATAATTACACCGAGCTTGCTTTATTACCAGGCCTGGGTCTGGGAATAAGCACTCGGAAAACATTACAGACCGGTCTTTTATGTTATGGCTTCTTACGACTAACAACTTTGTGTGCATATTTCAACTTAGGACACTTAAGAGAGACCTTGCATGGGGTTCAGGAGAACCTAGAAAAGGTTAGCTCGTTTGTTTGTTCTTTGGCTGGGCAGAGAAGAATAGAAAGAAAATAAGAAAGATGATGGATGGCCTTACCGGATGGACGGATAGCAAATTGATATATACGAGGTTATAAGAGCAAGAGCATTTGAGGCTCTGATCAGGTTGTCTATCTAGACCGTCTAATCCACAACTAGAAACATCCTCTGAAGCTAATATTGAAACTTGAACTAGTTATAAACGCGGGTAAGAAAACGAACGTCTGGTTGAAAAGGGCCGAACTTAGCGATTCCTTAGTAAATTATAGTGGCTCGTTACCGAGTTATGGAGGCGGGCATGCTAAGATTGTTAGGCGGTATATTTGCAATTTACAGGCGGTCTATGGGGCCATTAAGCTACATGTATGTGTGTATGCAGGCGCTTACAGCAAGCAAGCAAGCCTTAAGAGGAACTGTCGAATTAGGAAAGTGCGCTCTTTCTTCTATACGCTATTGGAAACAAACAGTATTTATTTTCCTCAACTAGTCAGTCTAGTTAATGCACATTAGAGACTCTCACGCATTATGCAGCTTAGAAAGCCCGAGCTTCTCCAGAGCCTCTTTCTTATTTCCTCTCTATATCCTGTTATCTTGTTTTCCTGCTGTTCTTGTACTCTGTAATAAGGTGAGGCTTTGAGACTTATATTCCAGTCTGGTGTGTCATATATCTTCGCTTTGATCATGCCCACAAACGCAAGAGAGCATACAATGCGGAAACATTATAAGATTGAGGACTAGATTCTGAGGAACTGCAACAATCCGTTTCAGCTGACATCAATGTACTATGTATACATGGCCTGTAGTGCTCATGGCGATATCAAAGGAGAAAAAAGACTGGCCTGGCCTGGTCCCAAAAGGCTCGGAGCTTGCTCGCAGAGATGGATTTGATGGCGATTTGCCACGACATATCTTTTTAGTGGTATTTTTATCTGCTCTCAGATTTGCTGCAACGCTGCTTGCTGAAAATTTGAGCCTGAACACCGTAGCCTTATCTCTCTCCTTTATTTGCTTTGATTTTTTTTAATTAAATATATTTTTAATATTTCTAAAAAAAGATGTGTCCTGCAAGTATTGCCGAGGACCGAAAAAAGACAAAATCAGAAAACCATATCTCTCGAGGCAGCAGAATTAGAATTACTATGGCTTTTCTCCAGTGTTAATAACGAGAGACATTTCAAGCATGCCAAGCCCGGCAGTGATTTTGAGTGACAATCGAAAAAGGAAACATTGCCAAGGACTCATGTAACGATAATTGTAAGTGAATATGCGTAAGAAAGGAAGAGCTACAGTCAAGCTACCCGACTAGGCTATTTTTGTATAAGAGCTGCTGCCATTATGTTCTTACTTGTATGACTTGAAGAAGTATAATCACAAATATATGTAAATTTCTTTTCACTATCACATACAGTGAGCGGCCTGCCAAGATATTATTACGACAAGAGACACCGCCAAATGAAACCTTGCCTGCCGTAGGTCCTTTTTCCGTTTAGCTCCCGTTCCGTCAATAAACAAGGCCTAATCTGAGAATTGCCAAGATCTAGAAATCGCAAGTATCACAGCATATCAATGTTTATTCTTGGCATCGCCAATCGCATTTCAGGCGCTGGCGCGTTCGTCTTGCTTAGCCTCTCCAAATAGAAGAAACGGAAAGAAAAAAAAGAAAAAAAAAAAGGAACACAAAACAGATTACTATGTTTTGTAGCAGCACTCCTAGAATAGAAACGCGGGAAGACAATACATAACATGTAAAGGGCGCCTGATGAAGCCCAAAGACCCATTCGCTGGTGCTTACTATCGAAACTGCAAATTCTATCAATATGCTATGATCTTCAAACATGAGCCAGCAAAGCCAGTCAAGAACTTCGGTCTGGGTCTTGGCATCTCCTAGGAGAGAGATGTACATGTACTATAGAGAAATAATACTCATAACCCCGACTTCCTCCCACCAACATCTACGCCTCATTGCTTGGCTGAGTTCCTTTGTTTCTGCCAAGACATATTGATCAATGACCGTTCACATGACCCCCTTCGAATTGAAGTTTTTTTTTGGGAGCCACAGAGAATTACGTGGGTTGTGTTTCTTTCTATAAGTTTTCTCAGATGTTAAAATATCATCGTAACTAACAAAAGATCTGAAGGACCACAACTTTGGACGCCAAGAAGCGGACTTTGCTTGACAACTCAAGGTCCCAGAGCTCAGAAGTCTTGGCATTTAGACCAGGAGCAATAAGATGGGGAAGCTGTTTACTGACTACAAAAATCAACTTCCTTTTACATGTAGGGTTGTTGGGCTTGTGACCAAAATATGCTTGGTATCAACTCCTATTTCACGTCAATCTTTAACAATATGAACCCAAAAAATCCAATAACAAGAATGACGGCGACTTGGCAGGCACTTTCAGGTGCCGACACAAGAATATCATTTCTGTTATTTTATACAATTCCTCACCGTTAACTCATGAGCATTATGCACACAACAGAGAATAGACGCTGTACTATGTAAGCTGCACGCACAGGCTTTTCATAGATTTATACAAATAAATACTTTGGTTCTATAGACACTGCTGAAACTCCTTTTTCTGTTTAAAGCGAGACAAAGAAACAGATAATGCAAGAGTGAAAATAATCGTTGCCTGGGCTTTACGAGAAATCTGGTACCATAATTTGGAAGCCGAGAAGATACAGAATTCTTTACAGTAGTAAGATTGGGGCGGAATTCATTTACTAAAGACAAGGTATGTATGTATTTCCATGTGGAATAGACGAGTCTCGTCATGCAAACATTATATTTCATATGCACTGAATTTATATCTATACACAGAAGAAAATAAGAGAAAGTTGATTATCATGATATCTTGTCGATCAACCTGTAACAAATAGGTGGTCCTTGCGGCTCCCATTTACTTTTTGCTTTTTTGTATGTACATAACATACATATACAGATATGTTATTGGGTTTGCTCTGATAGCACTAATATAAACCAGAACATCTGTCATCAAAGATGCAGCTCAAAGCCAACTAAGACGTCTATATATATATATATATATATATATTACCATCACAGAAAGAATTGATATTTCCGAGGTCACTGAAGTTATATTCCGTCTATAACTGCCAAGAGCAATGCCGATCTTGGCCTTCCGGCTGACGCCTTTTAGGCACATCTAACAAAGACGGAGATAGATGTATTTATTGCAGCTCACGAGGGGCGTGTGTGTAAGTTGGTTTACGCCATGTTTGTTTCTCATACACAAGCTCCGCGATATCCAGATATATGTGTAGATAGAATATAAATCGGATATACTGTATTACCTTACTGTACATATCTAGAGTAGAGCAACTTACATATAAACACATTGTATATCCCACCTTCTTGATATCTTGTTTGTCTATCGTGTATCTTTTCACAGCTTCACACTCCTCATTATATTATATCACATGCGAAAGCCAAGATCTTCTATTCTTCGCCTGCCTCTTTAGTGTTTATTGCCTGGAGAAAGTTTATATCACAGCCATATCAGATCAAAGCCTAGGCCATCTATTTTCTTCTACAAACTAGCCTTCCCCGCGCGCACGTTCTGATCAATGCTTTAGCCAACGTCGTCATTTCCATCCTTCAGCTTTCATTATCTAGAGGCCGTGTCTCTCTTCCCTTCTTCCTGCCTTTGTTACTTTGTTTGCTTCTACTTGTCTTTGTCTTATATCGATTTCTTTCTCTCCCAAAACCCTTGACCCTGTCATACTGCCATTCGCGATCCTTGCTTTAGTAGTATACAGTAAATAACAGTAGCCACTACGATAACTACAGTCTAGCCCGCTTGCCTCTCCTGCTCCGTAGTTTTGTCTATCGCCGTTATCGCTTAACAGACCTAAAGAAGCCTGAGAAGTCTAAGAAACCAGTCAGGGCCGGGGAACTTATCGTATGCTCCGTCCGTTGCCTGAGCAATTCCTCTTCTTATTGTCAGCAACTTGCCATCTTGTCTTCCCTCGGGCTCCTCTTCAATCCAGAAGCCCAGAAGCCAAAACTCGAAGCTGGAATTAGAGGAACGCTCTGGATCCCTAGTCGTCCCGGTTAAACCTCGTGAGAAAGTGGTTTTTTTTCTCTCTCTGTTTGGCTGCTTCTCGTGCGAGAAATAAGAGCGAAACCCCAGAGGATTCCTCTTTGTCGCTCCTACCTTGGGCTTGACTGACCCTTCCCTTTAACTCTCCCCGCTGCCTTCCTAGCACGGACGGTTGCTTTGCAACAGAAGCACAGTTGGAAACAACCACAAAAACAATACCAAAGATCACAAAATCAAAGTTGCTGCAGCATACAGGCCTCCTTCCTCCTGTTGTGGTTGTTTTATTGCAGGCAGGCTAGCTTGCTGCAACTACCAAGTTGCATGCAGAGCCCCACTCTGGCTGTGCCCTGAAATGTGCTGAGACAAAGTTGTTGCTTGAACTAGCCGCAGTTGTTGCTTAGAACCTTTCCTAAACTTTTAAATTTGCATGCATTTTGTTATATTCCATCTTTTTTAGTATTGATTGCGTTCCTTGCTCCTTCCAGAACTTATAACGAAACCGCAACCGCTGCACGAAAGCCCGGAAGACCCACATAAACTAGCTTAAACCCACCAATCATAGAACCCAACACTCCGATTTCCGCCTCCCGCTGCTCTTTTTTTCTTCTGGATTTTCTGGACTTAGTAGAATTTATTTACAAGAAAAAAAAAAATCGAAAAATCGAAAAAAGAATACTACCGGAAAATTGGCAGCGCTTGCTCTTCTCTCTCTTATTCTTGTAGCAGAGTTACAGTCGTAGTCGCAGTTGCCGTCGCAAGCTTGCTGTTCTTTCTCTATCTATCTCACTAGGGGCGTGTAGAAAAGGTCATTGATTTGATTGGTGTTTACTTTCCGGTTCCTTCTTCATCCGTCTTCTTTCTTGCTCGCTCTTTTTCTTTTTCTTGGTGTCTTCCCCCGCTGAGAGAAAAAAGAGACCCAAGCATAAAAGCATAGCAACTAAGACGAAGTTTTATTTAGTAACTGCTACTCTTGACTTTTGTTCTTATCTTGGACTGCCTTGCTCTTTTGAAAACTCCTTATAATTCTTTTTTTTCTTTTCTTCTTCTTTTACACTTTTTTCCCTATTTCTCATCACTTTCTCCTCCATATATTCGACTGTAGAGTGCTTGTCTATCTAAAGAAATTTTCTCTACTTACACACATAATCAACTCTGCCCTCCCGTCCAGCCAATTGTAGGCTGTCTTATCCTTATTTTTTTCCTCTTCCTATTTGCTCGCCTCTCTTCGGCATCGGCTTGTCGGTGTTGATCTTTTTACGCACAGTTTATTACAACCAAATTTAGCTGTACATGTACAGTACGAACGACACACGACACTGTTCGACTCGACCCTGTCGACCTTCATTTCTCACACAAAATCCAGACCTTGCACGACCAAATCCAGCAGCAAACCGCTCGAGACGGACCGCCGAGTGTGTCTGTCTCTCACTGTAAACACTTTAATTCGCGCGCCCTTTTGTCCCTAAACCCCTGGGGCTTCAAACACATCCTCACTATACGGCCAAATCTTTCGCCTATTCGATTATCGATTTTCATATTCTTGATTATACGACTTCGAAATAATATACAACACACACACTTTCAGCTGATACGATGGCTGCAATCGATATTCCTCTCAGAGCTTCGGCCATCGCCGGTAAGTAGCCAGTCACAATGTTGCAGTTAGGGCCTGTGTTTGTGCATATGTGTGTTATATGCCATACATAGAACATGAGACACTCGTTCCTTTACTGGTGCTCTCATAGTCACCATGAGGTGAATATCATGGCTGGACTCTCACATATGCACAAACAAATGTGCCCTATGGTATCCAGTATACAACACTACACTACACCACACTAGACAACACTATATCTTTGCATATAGACAAGACATATCGACAAGAGCCACGGCCAAGCATTTGTTTCAACAAGACCACTAAATCTAAGACGAGACGCCCTTTTCTCTTTCGTTTCTTCCCTCATTTGCACTAGCAAGATTAAAAAAGCACCATTGCTCGTTTCCACCAATTCATCGTTTAATCGGTAGCTTGTCAAATGTCGCAATCGGAATTCAGGTGGAATTCTGGTTGCGACCTTTTGGCTCTTGGCTTTTTGGCCTTTTGAATTTCTTGGCTCTTTTTATTGTTTTTTTTCTAACTTAACTTTGCTTGTGCTATTTCGCCCATAGTATGCAAGCAGGTAAAGCTTGAAATCTAATAACGAAATAGGCCTGAAGAATAACCAATTGAGCCTCATCACCTCCTGTAGTTCAGGCGGCCCAGTGGTCTATCCAGGAATCAAGCCTAGGCTTCTACGCTATAATTGCCACTGGAAGCTTATCGACATTTCTTGACGCCAATTCAGGCCAGTCACCCACTAGAGCCCTCAAGTTTAGGTCTAAAATTACACCATCATAGTTCGGCTTATGACGTCTGGGCGCGGTGTTTCCGACCTATGGCCGGCGCCGTCATGGCAAAACACTGCGTCCACCTGATTGGCCGTACTACTATCTTCAACTTGCACTAATTAATTCGTGCCTATTTGGGATATTTATTGCGGGATGTCTTCACACCATAATGTTTTGGCTATTTTTTTATTACTATTATGTTCTAGTGTTTGAACGACAAATTTCTCCTAGGCTTGTCTTGTCTTATCCTGTCTTCGTCGATTATATCTTGGCTTGTCTTGGCATTCATATCAGCGTCAAAGACAACAAGCCTCATTCACCTATACTCACCTCACGTATCCTTACAATTGATCTGCGCTAACAAACACTTGCTACCTTTATATATAGACCCTGCTGCAACTCCTTCATCTGCCGACTTCAACTTCCTAATCTCTCCATCAGAACATTCTCCGCGCCAAAACGCATATAGCGAACTACCTGTAGCCATTGAAGAAGAATCTGAATCTGAAGATAGCAACCGCCGCTCAAATTCTGGTGAACTCGAACAGCAGAGCTCAGCAACCTCAACCTCTACCACTGCCGCAACTCCACCTGCCGTTCCAACATCCAAGAGCCAGCTATTCATAGCAACAGCAACCAACGCCCAGACTTCAGAGGTCACTTCTCCATCTAAGCGGAAATCCAGCATCTCCTTCACTCGCCGTTTGTCGTTTTTGACCCGGCGCAAAAATTCCATATCCGGTACGGACTTCAGCATTGCTACAGACGCTGCCAACGCCAGCAGCTCAATCAACACTCCGCTCAAATCAGCCAGTGGAAGCCGCCGCTTCTCATTCCACAGATCTTCAGAGTCTCAGCGCTCTGTCACACCACCATCGCCCGGATCAGCCGGTTTTGAAATGCATCTCTCTATGCGACCAAGCCACCGGCAGCAGGGCGCTGCCGGTTTAGCATCCCCTTCTCCACAGCCTACACCACTCTCAGCTACAACACCCAAATCATCTATCCAGTTCACCAAGCAGGACTTCTCTAAGAAGCGTGCTACAAGCAATCTTCACCTAAGTGGTCTCTTGTCACCATTCAACCGTTCAGACAAGAACCATGCTAGAAATAACAACAATGGCAAGCTGCAACCAGAACACGATCGCAGTCGTGCAAACAGCTTCGATGCGAGCCGTCAACGTGAGGCGTCCTCTAAGAAGCAGAAGCAACCCTGTGATGCTCCTGCTCTGCCTACACAAGAACTCACCCCATCACCATGGGCGTACATGGCTGAAAATGGCACTGGCGTCAAGGCTCGCCGTCTAAGCATCAATCTGCCCGATGATTTCCTGGTTATCACCACCGAGCTCACAAAAGACTTCAGCTATCAGAGCAGACTAGGTCGTCACGGCCAACACCTTGGCAAGGGCGCCACTTCCACTGTTGTGCGTATGGTACGCAAGGATGGTGGCGAGTGTGTTGCAGTAAAGGAATTCCGCACCAAGTCGAACAAAGATACGGCCGACGAATATGAAAAGAAGGTCAAGTCTGAGTTTACTATTGCGAGATCCCTTCATCACCCTAACATTGTCGAGACTATCGCCTTGTGCACACACAAGGGCCGCTGGAATCACGTCATGGAGTACTGTGGTGGCGGCGATCTGTTCTCTGTTGTCGAGTCTCGTCACCTGCGCGTACCTGGCTCCTTCAGGGATGAGACTCGTTCGGATATTCACGAAATGGACCGTATGTGCCTATTCAAGCAACTTGTCCACGGCGTCAACTACCTCCACGCCAACGGCATTGCCCACCGTGATATTAAGCTCGAGAACCTGCTTATCACAGGTGAATCCAAGCTGAAGATTACCGATTTTGGTGTTTCTGAGGTGTTCTCTGGTATCCACCCCGGTCTACGCGAGGCTGGAGGTGCTTGCGGCCAGCAGATGGGTGAAATTCGCTACTGCAAACCTGGAATCTGTGGTAGTGAGCCTTACATCGCCCCTGAAGTCTTGGCCAAGAAGAACGATTACGACCCCCGGGCACTGGATGTCTGGAGTTCGGCTGTCATCATGATCAATCTGGTCATGGGAGCCAGCCTGTGGCGTCGCGCTGAGCCTGGTGAGGAATGGTTCGACGCTCTTGGTGCCGGCTGGGACCGCTACTACGCCAAGCTTGCTAAGCGCGCCGCAAACGCTTCCGAAACGTCATCAGCAAATGTCAGCGCGTCAGCCAATGGCAGCGACGTAGAAGAAGCCGATGTTGACGCCGACCTAGACCCCACCAGTGACATGGCATCTGTGCCATATGCTCCATTCGACAAGTTTGTGCGCAACGCGGTTCTGCGTAAGCTACTCATGTGCATGCTGCACCCAGACCCGAAGAAGCGTATCTCTATGGACAAGGTCGTTAACAGCAGGCTGGTCAAGTATGCTGAATGCTGCCAGCCTGAGTCATATGACGATCCTAAGCCAATCGATGTGTCCAAGGCGTCATCTATGAAGGCACGGGCGATCTCGTTCCACAACCACCTGCCGCCAGTTAACACCCATAGCGCCTTTATTGGGCGTACTGGCCATTAGCTCGCTCTGTTATCTAATATTGCTGCAGCTGCTAATGATTCTTCTTTCCTTGGAATTCATCACCCGCTATTTTTGCATTGCATCATTATTATAATCACTTTTTTAATCTCTGCGTTTATGGTTTTCTTTTGGTAGAAAACTGTATCCACATGTTTTCTTTTACTCTGTACTGGCGGTAACCTGAACAAAGATCAAACCATATCATCTATACGCCTCTTTTTTTTTTTCCTTTCATCTTTTCCTTCCCAGTGTCGCTCTAACACATTCATACAACCCCAGAACTGAAGAACATCTTGTGTAAGAATCTTCTTCAGGAGTTTCCTATCTTCGTCTCTTATATTTTATTCTTTGGCCATATTTATTTGCACAATTCTCATTTTTTTGTCATAAGGCTATACCTTTTTTTTTTTCTTTCTTTCTCTTTTTTCATGATTGGTAATGACATTCTCTTTCATTATTTACATTTTTTTGTCTGGTTTTCATACTTTTTCAGTTGTGAATACCGTTTACTTGTTTTTTTTTGTCTGACAAGCTGTCCTTATTTCCTTTTATCCGGTTGAATTCGAGGTGTACTTTTTTATGTACTCTGTCTTATTAATTATTTCTGAAATGGGGTTCTATAAGTCTGGCGGCAAAAATAGGTTTTTTTGTCATTCCTCTTTTTGAGGGGATTTTTTTTATGTCTCATAAATCTAGTCTTTTCTCATCTTTCAAAAAGTTGAAGGTATTCCATTTGGAAGACAAATATAACAGTTTTAATAAATAAAAAAAATTAGAATCAAAATACATCTTGGAAATTCTCAAAGTGAAACTGATATGATAATTCATGACGATTAATAGGCATGATTATGTCTGGTGAATCTGAATCATTTGTATAAGGAAAATTAAGATGATGTCATAGCAAGATAACAAGACCCAAAGCATCATTTTTTGACATTGGATGAAGACAAAAGTAATAACAAGTTCTTTTAAGGTTGATAAAAATAGAGCATTTAAGAAGACGTGAAATATGGCGCAGAACTTATGAGACTATAGTTAGAATATATCAATGCATGATGAATGGTATTGAAATTGAATTAATTTAAAACATGGATGATAAAACTAGACTACGCTGGATACTCATTATATGATTCTTTAAACAAGACATGATGACTGACTAATAAAAACAACGAGAGCAATGAAAAGGGCATGGAGTATAAAAAAGAAATCATAACAGAAATAAGAAAATACAACAACAAACACTTACTTGGAAGGCGTATCTCATCTCATAGGCCTTGTTTGATCTTCTCTCCGTATCCTGTCTCGCTACTCCCGCTTCTTAGCCAGCAGACCAGACAGCTCATCCAACAACTGTACTGTTTCATCTGGACTCGCGATCCACGCTGTCGTAGCCACACTGCGAGCCTTGAAATCGTTTGATCCGGCACTCAAGAACTGATCACCGACATGTAGGGTGTTCTCAGCGCGGATCATGTCCCCGGCCGAGTCACGGAAGAACTTTTGAGCTACCGTGACACCCCATGACTTATCGCCAATGTCGACAAAGACGTCGCGGCCGCCGTTGAAGGCACAGAAGGGGATTTTGCGGCCAGGTGGGAGGCCCATGCTGCTAATCTCAAGTGTCTTGTGCACGACCAAAACTGTTTCCTCGAGAGATTCGCGCGGTAAACGTATGCTGGGATCACGTGGGATGATGCCGACGGCCAGGTCCTTGCGCACGATAGTCGCGGGAAGGTTCATGCTGCGCACACAGTCAGCTAGTGCTTCTTCGGCAGCGTTGAGCAGTGTGGTGATGTCGGCCTCGCTCCAGCGTGACATTTCGGCTGTTAGCCACTGGTAGCGTGGCACGGGCTCGAGGAGGTGGGGGGCACCGAGGGCCATTTTGAAAAGATAGTTTGCCTCACCACCGACGATGACGATGGAGTTCTTTTGAGCGTCGGTAAGGTCTGTAGCAGCAGCAACTGCATCTAGTAGGCCATGTAGACGAGCGTAGTAGCCATCCGCAGTGGTATATCCGGCAGCTGTGACGATACCGATCTTGATGTTTCGGCGCAAGAGATCGAGTAGTCGTGGGATCACAGGCGAGTCGTTCTCCAGACTCTGGCCATCGTCGTACAGCGTGACATCTCCATCAAAGGTGGCTAGTTGGAGAGAGCCGCGACTAGTGGAAGAGGCACCAGCGTCGGTTACTGCCATAGCCTGGGCGGAGTTAAGGATGAGGCGCACATCGTTGAAGGACGGAGAGACATAACGCCGTGACGAGATATAGCGCACACTATCCTGGTATTTAAACGCGGCTTCGAGTGGCAATCGAGTGAAGAACGGCCCGGCGGATGGCACGAGTAAATTAAGCTTGGATGGTAGAGGGTTTTGGGCTTTGCGGAAAGAGACTAAGAGAGAACGACTGGTTAGTTTGACGGCACAATGGCAGGAATCGGTGATAAAACTTACTATCTTGATCAATCATGTCCTCGACATCTCGCATAATCTCGGCATAGCGACGGTGGGCTTCCGTAGCCATGCGCTGTACAGCGCCATCCTCAGTAGAGATAATGCCGGCAGGCTGTGAGTGTAGAACAAAGGGAACGGCCAGCAGTGCCTTAATCCATTCTAATCAGAACATACAAGTTAGCACGTGATGGTCAACGAATAGCTAGGCGCGAGAAAAAGGGAACATACCGATCAGCTGGTCTCGACGGTGGCTCTTGAGAGCGTCTGTAGATGAGGGAATCGTGGTTAGCTTTTCATTGGAGATATCAGTAGCAGCTTGATTTTGAAGAATATAGCTTACATTCAACACGGTATCTGGTGGTCATTTTGGAAGATCAAAGGTCTTGATGTAATGGAAATATTGTGCGTGAAAAAAACCGAAAGATAAGAAAAGATGAAGAAGAATAGAAAGTTAAAGCGTCGTTGTTACAGATCTAGATCGAGGGGTAACTGCGCATAAAGAAGCAACTACTCGGTTTTGGCTGTGCTGGCCAAGATTGGCAACTGTAACAGAATCCCACGAAAAAAAAGGGACAGCAGTACAACTATTAAACTAGAAGCTAATAAAGCTCTGAATGTAGATAACTAGGTGATGTTGCAATTGGAGCTATCTTGCTTCGAAAGCCTGAATTAATAGCAATAGACAGGGGTTTTTGTCAATGATTTTGACTATAGCGTTCGATCCGGCTTCAGCTTGCTCGGTAATCAATCGCCTGTTTGAAGGTTTTTGGGGTAGAACAAGATGGTCAGGTCAATCTTGGTTGGATATCAAGATTTTGGGGTATTTACAAAGAAGAGGGCGAAATACGATATGAAAGCTAACAAAGAACAGTGAGTAGAAAAAGATATAGTTATAGAAAATATGCATACGCTAAGAGTCTAGAAAGATGTCGAAACTTATTGTGTATAAAAAAGAGACAGTTACATAGAATATTGGTGGGCAGCCAGGCTCATATATAGTCAGGCGATTAAAGAACTTCGGTCTCTTATCCTACTTTTATGAGCTCAGACTAAATCGGTATCTCAATCCCTCAACGTCAAAACTCCATGGTGGTGGCTAGCTCGAGGTTACAGCGTTTGGGCATGGATATACAGCTTACTATGCCGTGTGGCACGTGTTACATACACCAAAATGAACAAACCCTATAGACCCTAATGTGCACTCATATATGTGCGGACTGCACCGACATAATCCCTGCTTTGCTTCTAACTTGGCTTGGTGACTCATTTGTATGGGCTAGAACTATTCTTGTGTTAGACTCCGGGGAATTGGAGCTGGACATCTGTCATGCGGGCAATTTCCCCGGAGCCAACAGGGATCAAGACAATATTTGCAACATCGCGACTTATGAATTGAGTTATTCCTTGTCCATTGAGCGGTGTCATTACGTTGAGTCAAGTCTAGGAAAACTATTGAATAAGTGAAAAAGTGGAAATTAAAATTACTGTTCTAGTTGGTTCTAATGATATGTCACACTCCATAGCTTATATGGAGACGTCGTTGAGCTGCCGGAACCTATAGCGCCGTCGCTGCCAATATTCACAAAGCTCCCGTCCTGCCGCTGCAATGAATACTGACTGCTGCCGATATATGTGATGTTGAAGCTGCCTGAGCTATTCTTGGAGTCAGCCATTGATCCATCCTGTGCCATAAAACGTCCGTCCAGTGCCGATGCCAGATAAAAGCTCGTGCCTTCTTGCTCCACCGCCGAGGCGATCCAGCGCTGCGATGCCATCTTGTGATCGACTGTGGCCTTGGTCGCTGTGAGGCTCTCGGTTGAGCCAGTGCCAGTGCTGGCGTTCGCCGTGGCCAATGCGTAGCCATTCGCTTCAAAGACCAAGAAATGGCCCTCACCTAGAGCACCGCGAAGACCCTTGTAGCCGTCTTCAAAGTATAGGGAATCCTCTTCTGTCTGGTTTCCGTATGGAATGGGGTCTACGTAGTGGGTGCCGCTGCAGCTGCCTGCAAACTCACTTTCGCAGAAGCCTGAGTATAGGCCCATGATGCGGCCCTGTGAGTCTGTCAAGGGCATATCAGGCGTTGGTAGATCTGGGATGGAATAGTCCGGCTATGCCATCATTCCTTGGTCAGCAACGATATTTGTATAAGAACAAGCTTTCAACTTACATTTTCCCAATCGAAAGCTTCTAAGAGGTCTGACATGTGATCCCGGCGCCAGTCCGACAATTGCTGTGTCGTGGTGTTTGTGTAGCCTCTCGCAACAAGATATTTCTCTGCGAATATGGTATTAGTAAATACTCCGAACCTTTGCTGTAGCCCATTACTACCTACCAAGAAATTGGATTACCGAAGAATGATCGGCTCGTTCAGAGAAGACATGTCCGCCTCGAGTGAATGGCGAGACGATCATCAGTGGAACTCGGATACCGGGGCCAGAGAAGGTATAGCCTGTCTCATTGTACGGGTCGTCAAACCATTCACCAGCTGTCCCCTCCGGCGAGACAAGCGGCATGACCGCATCGCCCCAACCACCAGCCTCTATCGTATTGTTAGCGCTGACTGCTTGGATAAAAGCCCCGAAACAGTTCCTATCTTACCATCATAGTTGATAATCATGATTGTTTCATTATAGTTGGGTCCGTTGATCACAGCATTGACTAGTTCGTGCATATACCACGCGCCGTCTCGTGGTGCATTTGGGGAATGCTCCTGGAGAGCACCGGGGGGGAATACCCAGCTAACCTCTGGCAGAGAACCATTAGCAGCAGCAGCCTTGAAAGAATCCAGGCCATTATCACCATCGAACGCTAAGCCTCGTTGGTAGAGACTGGAGTTTTCTGCAGCGTTTTGAAAGGTCTCGAAGTAGAAAAGACCGCTATTGGTTGCCCAGTTCCACGAGTTTTGGTATGAGCGCCAGTTCACGCCATTTTCATCTAGAATCTGAGCAAACGCGGGCCACTGTAATGGCAAGCAGTTGAGGTTAGTCTCCTCACAGCCTTGACGGGTAACACATGTTAGTATATCTTTGAATTATTGAATATCCGATGGACTCGTTACCATTGGTTTGATGATCATCAAGAACAACACCACCGGCTCCAAGAGGAGTCTTCCCACCAGGAACATTGATAGTGCCAGACTGCCAATACCATCTGTTAGGGTCGGTATTCGATGTAATTGAAGCCTTGACGTGTTAGTACAAACTACTAGTTGATGATGTGCATTTGTAAAGGCTCACATGATATGAATCGCCGACTGTATACGCTTCTGCCAAGGCGTAATGGAACGGAATATCCTGGCGCCGGAAGTATCCCCATGATTGCGGATCAGCAATCTGTGCCCATTTGTTGTTGAGGCCTCCGTTCAAGACCTTTTGAGTTGGTGTCCATTCATTGGAGCCTGAACATAGACATTGACTCTTGTTCGTTGACTCCTCTGTGTTCTTATAGTTGAGCCAATACGGCAGCAACCATTCGGCTTCCGTAGTCACCCCGGATAGGTTCTGGTACCATACCGAACGGCCATCAGGGTTGATTTGAACATTAGGGTCGGCGAAGCCACGGACGCCAGCCATGGCGCCAAAGTACTAGAGTACTGTCAATGAGGCGATCTAGAAACATATGGAAACGAAGATGTACATACATGTTGGAACGAACGGTTTTCTTGCATGAACATGACGACATGCTTGATGTCTTCAAGCGACGCAGCGTTGGCTATACTAGAAAGCGCCGCAATGACCACAATGGCGGTAGTTTTCGAAGAAGCCATGATGGCGATATGGAGAGCTGTCGGGAGGAGTCTATGGGCTCTGGATGTCTTGGCATCTTAGATTGTTTACGGGAGGACCATCAGTTTTTAAATAGATTCATCAACTCCGGGGATTAGAAGGGCACGACAAGTAGCATATCCATAGCCCCGAATGATCCGAAGAATGCTGGGCTATGTAACAAAGCATTTCATCTTCCTCCTACCCCACGTGTATCAATCGAGCAGCCCATACTGGTCTATAGATCATGATTAGGCAGATCTAGCATCTAGCTAATGCTATTGTTGTATTAGCCAAACATGCTTAAATTATCTCTATTGCAAGGGAAATCATACAACCATGTTTTAGTGTGGTGTCTGCAGTGCTCGAGTTGCTATCGATACTACATTTGGAAATTGATCTGGCGTTTCGGTGGCTGTTTCAGAGGAAAGAAACTGGGTGTAACGCTACCATGGCAAGTGAGCTTGTTGTTTGTCTTCACGTGGTTGCAAAGTAGCTATCCCTAATCTATTGCATGATCAGTAAAAAACTGGAAATACAACGTATTCAATGATCATTCAAATGAGGGATGATGATCGAAAATTCAGGCGACTATTGCATTCAGGTGATGACTGAATTGAAGGCATAGAAGGGGCCTATAGTGCATATTCTGAGGAAAGAAAGAAAGTTCTGGTGTGATCAGCGTCTGGAATTGGAATCTGAGCTTAATGTTGTGATGAAAATTGGGCGAAAGAGATGAAGCTGAGTCGATTTTCTAGAACTTCAGAATCATTTCCGAGAGTTTGGCTTTGTTGATGCTTGGTTTTTGTATTGACAAAATTGCAAAAATTCAATTTTTTTTTGAACTTACTGAATATTTACCATGGCAGAATTGAGATATCTTCTAGACGTAGCTGGTAACTACCACGGCAGAGCTCGCAGCCAACGATCGCGCCTTCCAAGGGCGTTTCAAGCATTTACCCTCTTTGTGGGTTCAGTTTTGGCTATCCTATTTATATGGCAGAACTACTTCGACAACGTTGGAATAAGATTTCACGTAATCCCGTCAAATTCGTCTGCTCAATCACTATCACCTTCACGAGATGTGGTTCGTTTCTTGAATCCAGAACATCATTCTAACCGGAGTCCGGCCACTCATCGATTCGAATGGAACATTACAAAAGATATCAGAGCCCCCGATGGCGTTGAGAAGCGGATATTTTTGATAAACAGTACGTATTGTTCTTGTAGGACGATTATATTAGTTTCATGGTTCGCTAAACAACTCTACAGATCACTTTCCTGGGCCAACCCTGGAGGGACGTTCGGGTGACGTCTTTGTTATTGAGGTTACGAACCTCTCAGAAGACCCGATATCGATTCACTGGCACGGGCTGCATATGCGAGGTACGCGAGTCTATACACGTTTGAGATCTGATAAAGTGACACTGACACATACTTGACAATCAATCTAGGCGCGAACCATATGGACGGGCCAGTGGGAATTACACAATGTGCCATACAACCAAGACAGCGCTTCACTTATACAGTCCCCATAGGCGAACAAACAGGATCGTTCTGGTAAGTCAAAGCCGTGCGATGGCCAAGGGATAGGGTAGTACTGACAGAATCTTGGCAGGTACCACGCACATTCAGAGATTCACCGAGGTGATGGCTTGTTTGGTGCTTTGGTTGTACATGATACGGAAGTGGCCATTAAGGAACTCACTAATAATGGCCTTGAATACGACAAAGATGTAGTTCTGATGATTGGTGACTGGTATCATCGCCCATCACAGGAGGTTCTTGACTATTTTATGAGCAGAAGTAGCGATAGTATCGAGGTAACGTATATCACTATCTACTAAACTGTAACTTCGACTAATCCCCGTTGTATCATAGCCAGCACCAGACTCATTGCTTATCAATGGCTTGGGATATTTCGAGTGCTCACGCGCTGTTCGCGCTCGCCCTGTCACTTGCAGTGATATCGAACGCCCCTTCGCATCGTTTGATGGACGACTTCGATATAGGATTCGAGTCATCAATGTTGGGTTAGTCATTACCATGAATGCTTTCATATGCCATATGATACTAACATATGGCTTTAGATCTCAGACTGGCTTTCGGTTTTCTCTAGATGGAGCTCGGTTGACGCTTTTGAAAGTTGACGGAGGTTTATCGATCGATCCATATACGGTTGATGTCATCAAGACTATATACCCTGCCGAAAGAGTTGACCTGATCGTTTCTTGGAGCCTAGATAATGGTCATGGAAGCTCTGCCCTACGCATTGAATTTGATGACGAGTATGTTAACATTCGTATGTGCAACTCTACATTACTAACAATTTGCTTTTCAGATATTTCCAACGCCCCAATCGGGCTTTAACGCCGAACCAAACCTTTGCTGTTGGCTCAGAGGGACTTGATATCAAAACGGCTGCCCCTACAGATCTTGAAGTATTCAGTCTTCAAGCTACGAATGGGACAGAACTTGCGATCGCTCTTCCCGAGCCTTCTCAATATCACATGGTGTATATTGTAGTTCAGGCCCTTGCCCACCAAAATGCGGTTCCCAAGGGCTTTATCAATCATACGACGTGGCAGCCCCCAAAAACGCCATTGTTGGCAACGCCTAGAAACGAATGGGATGCAAACCAATTAGTGCCACAACTTGGAAATGAACCAAGTTGGGTTGAGTTGACGATCAACAACATCGATGGCACGGGCCATCCGTTTCATTTGGTAAGTTAAACACCATTCTCACATCACATCATTTTACGCTAACAGGAACTAGCATGGATTCGACTTTTATGTTGTTGGGTCGTATGAAGGCTCTGGCGCTTTCACATATTATAACCCGTGGAACTCGAAGCCTCCTCGTGGTGGCCCATTTAACACCAAGAGTCCTTTAAAGAAGGATACTGTTCTGGTGCCTGCATACGGCTATATCGTTATCCGATTCCTAGCAGACAATGAAGGCATCTGGAAGCTGCATTGCCATATCTTGTGGCACCATGGCAGCGGCATGAGCATGGCAGTTCAGGTTGGTGGTACAAGTGATTCTGGCCTAGCCGCCACGAAAGTTGGACAAGAATCAAAGGCTTGGTGTCAAGCTTCTTTTGATACGTGAGATTGAGAACGCCTGATTGTTCTTTGTATTATTGTTATCAAAATCTTTCATGTCTACCCATCGCTATTTTGTAACAATACGACGGCGTGTTCCAGACGGACGTGGTTGGCCAATGTCATCTTTCAGCCAGTTCCAAAGTGGCCAGGAGCGTATATTTGAGAGTCTCGTATGACTTTTCAGGCTCCGGTTTTGGGGTAACTCTCTGTCCAACGCAACCTACAAGCATGTCTACGGGGTTCCGGAGTTGCATATCTGTTTTGGGGGCAGAAGTGGAGCCCATCTGGGCAAGCATGTCTAAGAACAGTCCGATTGATAGAGGTCTGATGATTAATATCAGCTCCCCTCTCAAGCAAGACTTAGACAATATCAAGATGTCCGCCAGAAGAAGCAGATGTGAGAGCAGTCCCACCATTCCATATCTTCTGGTTGATATCAGCTCCCCTCTCGATAAAGCATCAATAATGAGGAAGGTTTTGGCAAACTCCTTATCACTAACAGCCTCCATTGATATATGTCAGAGTGTATACTACTCATACTAAAGTTGCTCTCCATTCTCTTCCCAATAGACCAAGGCGTATTTTCGTAGGCTCGGCTGGTGACTAAAAAGCTGGTGTAGAATCGCACATAGATCTGTACTGAGAATACTTTGATATCCATTGTCTTTGAAGAAAAAGTAGCGCTTTGAAAGTGAAGAATCTCGAGCCATATGTTTGTCAATGAGAAGCCTGCTTAGGACAGACTTCCCACAGCCGGGATCGGCAGAGGTCAAAAAAGGCCATCGTTCTTGCTGTTGAGCCAACTAGTAAATTGTTTGCTTTCAAAGACCGTTTCTTCCATAGCCATGAGATTCACATTCTTATGATACCTAAAAGAAATAGCCTTGAAGACCTAATAACATCGCGATAGTTTGTCTTTCTGATTGGTGTTGACCTTGTCGGATTATAAAGCCTAGACACCGATAGTTGGATGGCACATAAAAGTCGTCGCTAAGTAATAACTAACAGTTGTTTTATTTAGTGACCTTTCCTACTATCTTCTACATGGGAGATCGCCCTAGACGGGGTACGCGTGATTTTATTCTACCGCGGGTATAGCTATTGCTGCATATTCTAATGAAAAGTAAAGGCCCCTTCAATATTGTATCTATTCCCTCAGTTCCCACTGTGCCGGAGCATCCTCAGGACGCCTGGTATTTTGTCTTCCTTCTAGGAATTTGAGGTTATGACGTAATATGCTAGTAAGGGTGTTTGTAACTGCCGTGGCCGCCCACTCTGCTCCGCCTCTGGCGTCCTTGTCCTTTAACTCGTCGGAGTAGGCGATTATTGTTCCCGGGGAAGAATGTTTTGGCTACGGATCGGTATGTATTTGCTTCTTATTACTTGCCTAGCTTAGGGTAGTATCTCAGCTACAGACCCCCCTTTCCCCATCCTTGATTTGATTATATTTATCGTCTACCTGAATCACTAAGATCATACGACGCCGGATTGGATACCGGACAGATATTTAAAGTCCTCTGCTAGACAAACTCAATAGCTTTGTATGTGTATCATCCCCTAGCCCCGAAGAACTAGTGGTCCATACCTCCACTAAGATCAACAAAAACAAAA
>RHLR01000006.1:0-85997 GCA_009806335.1 Davidsoniella australis
CCTCTCCTCCTCTTTGTCTTCTTTTTTTCTTTCTGTCTCGACGATTTTCATGACACCTCAAAAAAAGCGACCCCAGAGATATATACACGCTAAAAGTCTAGCTATTGCGTTTAATTCTTTCATGTCCAAGACATTTCTTTTTTTTTCATTCTTTCTAAATCACCTTCTAATCACTACAACGCTGCAAAGCTGCGAAATTGGATGGCAATATTCTCCTTGTTTTCTGTCTTTTTTCTTTACGATCCGATAGTATATGTCTATCGTTTCTAATTCAAGTCACTCTCTGTATGTGCACTTAGGACAAGATATAGTAATCTTTATAACGCTTTTTTTTCTACATAGTCGGATTACCACGTTTAGTTCGCCAAGAAAACTTTCTCGTAGTCACGGAAGAATTTTTTTCTTCGATGGTATATTTCGTCAAGGCGTTTCTTTGATTCCCTGTATCTCTGCTTTTAGGGGTCGAACTGTTTGTGTATCTTGTTTACGCTACATGATGCTTTTTCTTTCTAGTTTGCTATGATCGACTTTTACTTTTTTGTACGATCTAATAAATCACATCTTGATAAATCACAATAGTGATAGCCACAATAGTATATATTTACGTTAATTTTTGTATTTGTGACAATGTTATGCTATTTATATATTATGTACAAAGAGTTCTAGATGCAGATCACGAGTGCGTAGGCATAGAGACATCAGCCTTTTTGCTGATAGCATCGTCAGCCTTCCACAGGGCGGTAACAGTCTTCTGTTGAGTGTAGAAGCTAACACCAGGTCTACCGTAGAAAGTGCTAGCACCACCGCCGGCAATCGACGCCTTGTTACCGGTGAAGCTGAACATGGGCAGAGGCACAGGGATCGGAACGTTGATTCCGACCTGACCAGCCTGGATGCGGCGACGGAAGGCCTCAGCTGTTGGGCCACTGTTGGTGAAGACGGCCACGCCGTTTCCGTAAGGGTTCTTGTTAATCAGCTCGATGGCATCGTCTAGGCTATCAACATTGACGCAGACCAGTACGGGGCCGAAGATCTCCTCCTTGTAGCAGTCCATATCAGGCGTCACGTTGGTGATGATGGTCGGACCGACCCAGTTACCATTAGGATACTTGCCACTGGGAGGGATGTAGCCACGGCCGTCGAGCAAGATCTTAGCACCCTGCTTCTCGGCACTAGCGATGAGCGACTCGATGCGAGCCTTGCTAGCCGGTGTAGTTACGGGACCAAAGTCAGCGCCGTCCTCGAAGCCAGCGTTGACATTAAGAGCCTTGGCGCTTTCGACCAGGTCGGGGATCCAGTCCTTCGTCTCACCAACAGATACCAGCACGGACAAGGCCATGCAGCGCTGGCCAGCGGCACCAAAGGCAGCTCCGATCACGCTGTTGATGAAGTGGTTCTTGTTGCAGTCGGGCAACACGGCGGCGTGGTTTTTAGCGCCTAGGTTGGCCTGGACACGCTTGCCCTTTTCCGAGCCACGTGTGAAAATGTACTCGCCAGCCTTGTTGCCACCGACGAAAGAGATAGCCTTGATGGCCGGCTCGTCAATGATGAAGTTGACGGCATCGTGGGCACCATGGATCACGTTAACGACACCAGGTGGAAAACCGGCCTGTTCGACCAGCTCGGCAATGATCATGGCGGCACCAGGATCGCGCTCCGACGGCTTAAGGACGAGTGTGTTACCGCAGACGGTAGCGATAGGAATGCACCACAGCGGAATCATAGCAGGGAAGTCTGAGAGAGAGAGAGTTAGCAGCGGCTCGACATACCCTAACTACCGATCACGGGGAAACTTACTGAATGGGCAGATGGCAGCAACGACA
This sequence comes from Davidsoniella australis, assembly GCA_009806335.1. Classification (NCBI taxonomy): domain Eukaryota; kingdom Fungi; phylum Ascomycota; class Sordariomycetes; order Microascales; family Ceratocystidaceae; genus Davidsoniella; species Davidsoniella australis. The sequence continues at coordinate 1,824 of RHLR01000006.1, forward strand.
CCTAGAGGCTCGCGGTACGAGCGTGTCTCCATGTCCTTGGCGACCTCAAGCAGCTCGCCCTTGAGAAACTCCGGCGCACCGCAGGCCGCCTCGGCGACCTGAAGACCGCGGAGCACATCACCGTGGGCATCGGCATAAGTCTTACCCTGTTCCAGAGTGATACTAGCCGCCAAGCGGTCCCAGTTCTCACGGATCAGGGCGACGAAGCGGAACATGATCTGTTGGCGGGCAATGACACTCTTGTCACGCCAGGCGGGGAAGGCGGCACTAGCCGAAGCCACGGCCGTTTCCATCTCGGCCCGGGTGTTCTGCGGCACGCGGGTGATCAGGTTGTTGGTGGCCGGGTCGAGCAAGTCGATGAACGACGTCGTCTGCGACTCCAGGAAGTGGTTGTCGACAAAGAACGGCGTTACGCCTGGCTCGGCGATCTTCTCGTGCGTCTTGGGGAACGAGGATGCACTGTCGCTCAGCGTGGTCTGCTTGTAGTCCTTCAAGGCGGTGTGCAGGCGCCGTGCCGGCCGGGCTGGGTTGGCCGAAGACATGATGGGCGGGAAGCGGGCAGTGGTTGAGGCGGGGGTGAATTTAGTAAGGGAATGTCTGCCGACTGTAAGCGAGATCGGCCGGGTGAACAAGCGGTTCATGAGAATAAAAAGAAGAAAAAGAAAGAAAAGAGGGCGCTTAGGTCCGGGGCGGCTGTCTCTTATGAATTACTTATGAAGAGAGCTTGTGTTGTAGGTGTATTAGCCTCGCACATTACGTGGCTTATCTCGACTCTATATAATAACACCTCCATAACATTTCCTTCATAGACCCCCATTAATAAATCACCCTTTACACATTTTCTCCACAACAGCTTGGCAGGGCAAGGCGAATCCAAAACAGAATGTTGATAGAGGCTTGCTGGCAACTTCTCGATTCCCGGCGGACCAAAAACAATTAGCCGACAAGGGCACCAAAAAGAATAAAAGGGAATAAATAAAAAGAATAAATAGACGAGCAATAAACAGCTCAATCTGCGCTGGCCTGCAGGGGACGCTGAGATATATATCTGTAGACTTGGCTTAGACTCGACTTGAGCCAGCTGGCGTCGGTATTCGTTTTACACAAAAATGGTCAGTGATTTGTTGGCTAGTTAGTAAATTGATATAAGAAAACCCAGGAGACAGACAGCACCTGGTTTTATACTCGTAGTCGGCCACCATATTTGCTGTCCAGATCGGAGATGAACGCCCGGGTCGGTACCGCCTATAATTATAGATATATACGCAATTATACATGCAAGTTATTGAATCTACTAGCGTTGCTGCTGATACGGAACACCCATTTCCATTGTTACTTCTGCTGCTATTTCGGAGCGTCAATTTGCCTTCTCGGCATCGTCGAGACGCTGTTTTTGAGAGCGCGCAAATCCACCACTAAAACTATTGCTGTAAGGCTTGTGCTGCTTTCTAAGAAACTCCGTCCAGTTGCGTCTCCAACTAATCGACGTCCTCTCTCATCCCCTTTCGACCGGGTCTCCGATATAGCCCTGTGATTCCACAGACTTCTCGACTCGGCAAAAGGCCCAGGCTGCTCTACTGTACTTGTCCTGCTGACCTGGAGCTCACTAACAGAATTCAGTTCATCTCCAATTTAGCTGCTGCTAAACGCATGGCTTGCTATGTCTCCAATTCGGTCGTGCAACAGCACAACGTCATGTGCACGTAGAGAAGCCGCAGATTCACTTACAACAAAGAAATCCCCACCTATAACGATATAGGACGTTGGCTCCTTACATGTAAAGCCAGCGAAACAATACCTTTTGCCAACTTACACAGAACTGCTGGCATCTTGGGCCTAAGATCCCTCTATATGTAAAAGCTGGGGTATCCGTCCATAGCTGCATTATTACAGCCTTCCACTGTCCCCGATAAAGCGAACGAAGGATTGTCTGCTATCTTTCTAATCAGCAGTTTTATCTAGCTATCAGTCGCTAATCTGTCGCTATCTATCTTTCCCAGATTTCAGATTCCTCGATATCTTGCGTCCTAGACAGCCATCATTGCGTAACTCTCTCGCTTTCTTTTTCTCTAATCTTTACTACTTGCCACACTTTGAATTGGGAGATATCTATGTTCTGAAGTATTAAATCTTAGCCGGTTAATACTTTCTGAAACTCACTCAGGAACCAGGGGTCAAAGTGAAGCATTCAATTAAGGTACATTTTTTAGTGGTGGTAACCCTATAAGCTAACTTCTACGTTGCTCACAACGATACAATGACCCCGCCTTTTCAGCTTCACCCATTGACCTAACCAACCCTAACCTAACATACACATGTACATGTACATAGCGTCCAAACCCTAGCCCAAAGCCATCCTTAAACGCTTGGAGCAGGGGAAGCTTCACAAGGCTGAAAGATCACAAGCTTTGTACGTGAAAAAGTTGGAACTCGTAGACTCAGCCTCGCGAATTATCGACAGGTATCTAGCATTGTTTATGGTCACATGCGAAAAGTCAATAATCTGGCCAAAACTGAGCATCTCTGCAATATCATGGATCTATTTTTCTTATTAGCTTATTAATTTACTTTAATTCCGTTTTCTACCCTTCTAGTCTTGATTTATAAACGCCAGTCTTTTTTTTCTTTGCTTCTATCTTCAAGATACTGGTTTTGTCACAAGCTTGATTCGCATAAACCGGCTCAATTTGACCCATTAAGCGCCATTGCGACCATTCGATGATTGTGGTTTAGAAACCACTGATCGAGAACTTGAAGCGACCAAAAAAATCGACCAACAACTTCAGACTACATATCAAACTACCCACGATGTCATCAACACCACCAACCTTCTTCCATGCGCTACTACGACCATGCATTCTCCAAGTTCTACGCGCCACTGGATATTATGGCTCCAAATCCAGCGTTATCGATACCTTCACCGATCTTGCCGTCCGATACATGCTTCTTCTTTGCCAAAAAACTGCCCTTCATGCCGTGGACAATGGTAGCGAGTTAATGCCGACAGAAGTCGATGTACGCATGGCACTACAAGATTTAGGTGCTGTGCTTCCCGAACGGCCATTAAACGAGCAAGACTTCACCGGTACTGAAGATGTACGAGGTATCGAGGAGTTCGTTGCTTGGTTTGACGGCCCAAGATGCAAAGCTATCCTTGCCTTACCTCTATCAGATGGCGACACCGAGGCATCAGACTACCTCACAGGTAAGAGAACACTTAGATGAATCTACCATAATTTTACTCATATACTGACATTTCTGGTGATATCTCCCAGCTCTCAGAACAAAGCATAGTAAAACTGGCGAAGATACAAAGTACATTGCCACAGCTCTCGGTCGAAGTATTGACCATGGAGAGATAATCGCAGAAGGTGGCGGCGAAGAGATGACCACGATACAGAAGTGGGAGGAAAGGATTCGCGGGCCTATAATGCTACGCAACCGCACTGGATCACCGGAATCTTCGCATACCATGGACTCGAGACCGCCTAGTTCACAGTTAAGTTCAGTGGGTGATCAATTAGAAACTGAGATGGACTTGGATACGGAGATATCCTGATCGTACATACCAGCAAAAGCTATTGCGTATAACTCTCTCCCGTCGAGCCTCTATAGAGACACACATATCGTCGGGCCTCGGCACAGCAGAGAGGACATGCTTCATGCTTATTGTTGCTAACAAATTGTTCCATCTTTACGGCTTTGAAATATCTGCATAGCGTCGGCGTTTATTACTCTTTACCTGCTATTCTTAAGCACTATACTTATAGTGCTTTTTCTTCTATTTGATTACGGCGAGTTTATAGCGTAATGAAAAGACACAGTTTAACATCGTTACCATCCCCCGTTAGAGCAGGAGCTTGAAAATTGCAACTTGATCATGTCTGATATTTGCTATGTTGCGTTTATATTGTACAATGAATGCTGGAAGACTAGCATATCTATCAAATGCAATGCCGTCTGTTATCTTTATCTTACATAGAACACCTCCATCCCCCCCCCCCCCCCCCCAAACAACGGCTTGGCTAATTATCCTCATTCTGCTGCATCTTCTGTAGTTCTTTCAAGCCCATATCATTTGCGGCCTCATTGAGCACGTCTTCAGTGACCGGCTTTAGGCCCTTCAAGTGATCGACAACCAGGAACCGATCTCTGAGATATGCAAACAACAGCTCGCTTCTTTCTTCCGCTGGAATCTCGTCGGGCAGCCTGGCCGAGTTTTTCCCAGCAATCTTGCGTCTAATATCAAACAATTCTGTCTCCATCTTTGCCTTAGCCACGCGAACTTTGTGCCGTGCATGTGGTGAATCAAATAGGAGATCCGTGCTACCAACAACCAACTCTAGTGTTAGAGTATCGTGTGGGATGAAGTTGAAGACGCGGCGCATCATTGATAGCGCAATGACGGAGCCGGGCCGGTCTTCAAGACGACGGAAGGTGTGCAGGATCTTGCGAGCTAGCTGTACGTGGATCTTGCCTTGGAAGACGTCGATGTGACGCATCATCTCGCCAAAAGTCTTACGTGCATCGACGATCTGCCTGCTGAACTCATCCTCCGAGAGCTTCATGACGCGGTTGACTTCGAGGATCTTCCAGAGCTCCATGAAAGTATGTGCGTTGGGCTTCATGCCCTTCTCATGCACGAGCGAGTTGTATAGTCTGAGGGCATCGTCGACTCTCCCAAAATCTATGGACGTCGCTATCAACTGGTTCATCATGAAGGCATTGTAGTTGATTTCCGAAGCTTCGAATGCGTCCCAAAGCTGCTGGAACTTCCGGAAGAATCTACGTAGATGGTAGTCTTCGGCCAATAGAGAAAATGTCTCTAGATTGGCCATGGGAATAGGATCGCCGTGGGAAAGGTCTTCTTCCGTGATGAACTTCTCGTTGGTGCCGTTGCGGAAACTGACAAACTCAAGTCGAGCACGGACTAGTTCCCAGCCAAGGGCGTCAGCCTTAGCCATGTCTGCTGCGGTTCCAGAACGGTACCAAGCGCTGATGAGTCCGTTGAGTTGGATAGCTGAACCGGAGATCCGATGCCCTTGCATGAACCGGACAACCTTCATGGCACTTTCGAGCTCACCATTTCCAATGAGACGCTTGAGCCACTTGCCAAAGAAGAACTTGTTGGCTATTATTTTGGGAATATGTCCTTCTTTGTCGATAGAGATGGAGCCCTTGGTCATCATCTGAACGAAGATATCTAATGCCCTGGCTATCTCATTTGCTGTCAAGAAAGATGATATTACACGATCATAGTCGACAATGCCCATGTCTTCGCCAAGAAGGTTGCGTAACTTGATATATGATGTCCATGCGCGCTTTAAGTTTTTTGGTGTGTGATCAGCAAGACACGCCTGGATGAAATCAATCAATATACGAGGATCTGACTTATTCGCAAGAAGCTTTTCTGTGAGTTCCTCGGCGCGATCTAGCTCGCCGAGATGGCAGTGCATTCGTGTGCCAAGCTCCCAGTACATGGTATATGTTGGTGCCTTTTCACTTCCAAGTTCAGCAACACACCGTTTCCAATTTTCCATGGCTTTGGCTCGCCAGCCCTCCGCGAACATGGCTTCGATCAGGGTAAGCTGTTGATCGGACTTCAGTTCAACTTGCGCCATACTCATATCTCTAGCAAGTTTAGAGACCTGTATGAGGCGAAGCGGGTTGTTTTCGTGCTCTATGGAAAACATCTTCCATAGCATATCCCAAACATCACGCGGGATTTGCTTGTACTTCATGGCTATGGCCTGCCGTGCGGCGAGATATCGTTTCCAGGCTGTCGCAAATGTGGTAGGCAATGGGACTTCCTTTCGTCTGAGGGGCTTGTCGAAGCGACGAAGAGATATGTTCAAGTCTTCGATAGCCTTGCGAGACTGTTTTTTGTAGTTCCAAAAATTGGTCGGTATCTGAGTGACGACCTCGTTCTCGGCAGCTTCTATAATATGGAGTTCAGCATCTCGTGATATCTGAGGAACTCTAGGCGAAGAAAGACCTCGTACAAAACGGCCAAGCCTTTGGATGATTGATTCTGGTGGCGCATTGGAATTTGATATTTCGGTAATCTCTGAGGCAAGGTTGTCGACTTCGTTCTTGGTGGGCATCCGTACGTCGCTATCAGAGAAGGTATTCAAAAGTTGCTTTGCTCTCTGGGCCAACGGATCGTTCTTGCCAGCCCAGGAGTCAGAGAATTCCCTTTCGTTTCTCAACTGCCGCACAATACCGCGCTCATCTTGCTCAAAGTAACGAACTGTGTAGCCCTTGTCTTCGCCTTGATCGTAGTCATGGACGACTTCTGGTAGAGGCGCCTTCTCATATGACACGGCGGAATCCGGCACTAGTATAGGCTTTTGGGTCGTCGGAGGCCGGCACAAGGCTTTGCCAGCCTGTGGCAGCGCAGTTCCGGGTCTGGCTCGCTTTCTCAGTGCATGGCCATGATGAAACCAGGCAACCTGTTGATTTACACTGGCAGATGGGCGCTGGCGAGGACAAGCTTGTAAAACAGAGTAAGCAAGGGGTTTGGCATGTTTAAATCGAGGCACGGCCGCCTGGGACGACATCGCAACTATAAACTATGCGCACACATGGAATAATAATAAAGAAAATGCGGGTTGTCAAACTTTTGGTATCAAAGCTGTGTTAGCTAGGTTAACTTGCGGTTGAAGTCATCGTCAAGTTAACTTAATAGTGGGGCCAATTGACAAAGTGCAGTAGTGATCAAAAAATCCAACAATTGCATAAAACAGGTACGATAAGACAGCTCACCGCTTTCCACTTATGGGACCCCACATTAGCCGAGTGGGCAGAAAATGGGGTTTTTTTTTTAATTTTTTTTCCTTGAGGAATAGGAATCCAACTATCAAGAAGTATCGCCAGCCTAGCAAAACAAACCTAATGAAGAGCTTTTGAATGGCCACAATTCCGACCAAAGCTTCTTTTCATTCCCTTTTTTGGTATATACTTTCTTTCTGTCCTCGTTTTAACGCATTTTCAACATCATCAGAGACTGTCTAGTAAATTTACGGCACACAAACCGCAATCATGGCGTCTCAAGACGTCGTTCATCTCACTGGCCATATGGGTTTCGCCCACCGTCTTACCCTATCGACTCTTACTGGCCGGCCTGTCGTCATCTCCCAGATCCGCAACTCATCGCCGACGCATCCTGGTCTTGCACCTCACGAAGTCTCCTTCCTGCGTCTCCTCGAGACCGTGACCAACGGCAGCTCGATCCAGATATCTTTAACCGGTACCCGCATAACATACCACCCCGGCCTCATTACCGGCGCCATTGACGGCGCTGGCGCAATCGACGGCGACGTGGTTGAGCACAGAATCGAGGCTAACAATAACCGTGGCGTCACCTACTTCCTGCTCCCCATCTGCCTGCTTGCGCCCTTCTCCAAGGGTCACATGAATATCCGCTTTACTGGCCCCGGCGTCATCACTTCTGCCACCGAGACTGGCGATATCTCCGTTGATACATTCCGTACTTCGATTCTCCCCCTCTTCGCTCTATTTGGAATCCCACCTGCCCGCATAGAAGTCCGCATCATTACTCGCTCGTGTGCTGGTAAGGGTGGCCGTGGCGGCGGCGGCGTAGTCGAGCTTCGCTTCGCTTCACAAGTCCGTCTACCTAAGACGCTTCATCTGAACCGCAGTGACGGCCGCATTCGTCGCATTCGTGGCGTCTCTTACTGCACAGGCGTCGCTGCCTCGAGCAATAGCCGCATGATCCAGGCTGCACGTGAGATCCTCAACCCACTTGTCCCTGATATCAACATCGCCGCTCAGTACGATCAGGCTCCGTTGGTCGTCGACAAGAACGGCGATAAGAAGCGCAATGGTATCGGTTTTGGTCTGAGTTTGGTGGCTGAGAGCAGCTCTATTGGTGTGATATATTCAGCAGATGTGCCTGCCCCCCCTCACGGTGGTGTCATCCCCGAAGATATCGGCAAGCAATGCGCATACCAACTACTAGAGGCAATCTCTATTGGCGGTTGCATTAGCAGAGAGGCGGCGCCGACGGTTCTCTCACTCATGGCTATGGGTAGTGAAGATGTTGGTCGCGTGCGTCTTAGTCGAGGCATTATCAACTCCGACTTTATCCGTCTAGCCCGCGACCTCAAGGCCTTTGGTGGCCATGCTTGGGGTATTAGACCTGTTGACGAGGAGGATAGCGACGATATGATTGTTTCTATCAAGGGATTCGGCATGGGCAACGTCGCGAGAAAGGTCGCATAGAGGCATTGTATAGTATTATTCGTCTACTGTATCTTCTATCGTTTTCTTCTCTCTAATTTTCGTCATCGATTGCATCTTTGTGTGCATTGCATTTATGGGATACCATGGTTTGGGGAAAAGCAAGTCTACTACACTATCGGAGTTGTTGGAACGTTTATCGGGATCTTGTTTTGTCTTCTTTTTTGTATTATCTTGTCACCGTGTCATCACTATGTGGCCTTTTTTTCTCTTTCTTTTTCTCTTGCTCTACATTTACTAGCACTTATTATTCGATCATACAATGATCATGAAGCCTTTGTTCATACACTAGTATCTTCTCATCATCTCTATATTATGCAAAACGAAGTGTTAAACAGTAAAAGTAACAGTGTCTGGGTATAAATGTGTCTATGATATATCTGGTTCTGGTATCCCCGTTTGTGTAGTGTCCCGTCTTGTCCTAAGAAGACGAGCAAATCCGCTCATGCCGAGCTCACGCAACGTGGCAGTATAATTTCCGGGCTGGATCCCTAGTTCTGATTCAGAGCTAGAAGATCGTCGTGAGAGAATGGACGGGAGTTTGACTGCTGCAGCATACTTTTGGAATGTGCCGGCCAAGTTGTACTCGCCTATCGCAGCGGTTCCAGAGTAAAGCTCGTCTAGAAGATCGGGGTGTCCAGAGGTTTCGGCCGTGCTTCGAGACAAGAGTCCGGTTCTCTCTGCAGACGGGCCATCCTCACGTGGAGATGATAACGAACGTCCCCCTGGAGATGGTGCCACTGGGGATGGAAATGGCGGGGACGGCAATGACTCGGAAGGTGACTCGCCGGCTCCGGCCTCCTCTGTAGGGCGGCTTGGGAGAGAACCACGTTCCGCTTGGTCGAGAGCACGTGCTACCGTGATGAGATTGAGTAGCATAAGTGGGCTGATCCGTTTTGGATCGATCTGTGTAAGTAGATTGTCACGGTCCAGATGGACGGCGAGCATGAATAACTGAAGCATTAATATTATAGCATCAATTGCAAGTAGATAAAGCTTGCTAGTAGGGGGCTGTTGGCCAATAAAGTCCATAATTATGCCGCCATGCATGAAGCCTCTAGCACTTTCAGAGGCTACTGGCAAGGCAGTAAATATGTGCCAGGCCATGGCCAGTATATTGGGGATTAAGACTGCAAGCAGGTTTGCTGGCGCAGCAGTAGAGATATTAAAGTTTTCGGGTTGGGGAGTAAGATATGTATAATGCGCCAACGTTCGAGGGCCAAACAAGACTAAAGAGCACCTATTTAGTTTGTTAGTTAGATATATGAGACTGGCATACGATTGTGGCGGTACTAGGACCTACTCCATATAGTATAATGTAGCAAGTTGGACATAGACCAACGAATCAAGACTCGTCAAAAGATTGGTGATGAACTGAAGCTTCTTCCTTAGAGCCAAAGGCGGCTTTTCACGCCGTCGACTGCGGAAAGGTCTTCGACGCGAGCCAGCAAGAAATTCATCATGGCGCGAAAAGCGAGAAGTTGTAGCATCGACAGAGAAGCTCCGTATGCGACGGGTCGAAAGACGTGGACGGCGGAGAGGAATTGCCGTGGAGGATGGTGTACGCGCAGAGGGCACAGAAGGTGCAGAAGGTGCAGGAGGTGTATTGGAAGGCTGATTTCTTGCATCGGGCGCTGCAGCCGGCGCAGGAATGAAGGCATCGTCGTCGTTGTTCATAGCTAGGAGGGATCAGGAAGAGTCGGCATGAGGTGAGGTTGCTATAGTGAGACGCTGTCGGGTTGATCAGCTGTAGAAAGCAGGCGCTGAGTATTCGTCCAGAAATGTCGGTCGTGAGGCATGTTATAATAAAGACTCGCTGTTCAATTGGCGCCGGGAAACACAGACGGATGCGCCGGTTTAGATCACAGCACGAGTCTCACCACAGTAGCCAGCATATGGTCGCTAGACAATAGGCGTAGATAGATGATGGCAGTGTAAATAATAGAGTTTTAGTTCAAGGCGGTAGACGTCTGCTCTTGGGCGGCAGAGTCGCGGATATCGATGATCTGGGTGTTGTCGGTGCTGTCAATGTCGCAGCAAGTTGCCAGCCTTGCAAGCGTGATCTTGAGACGGGGTGCGTGAGCGTTGCTTCAGTAAGTTAGTAGCTGGACAGACCACTACAATCTACTATAGCCTAGCGGTGCAATGGCGTCACCTTGGAACTTCAAACAAAGCAGCCAGCTAAACCCTGGAACGAATTGAAGCTTGGAAACCCTTTAGCGACAGCTTCACGTGACGCAGCTGTTTTTTAGCAGCGCTGCCCCACCTTGTGACGGCCCTAGAAGGAAAGCCGTCCCGCATTTTTAATAGGCAATTTGTATGGCGGGACATGTTAGATTAGCCCATTAGCTTCTATTCTGCAGCAAGGGTTTTGGTGACTCAAAATATCCAAATAGTCGCTTCCCAGCGCAGAAAACCCCCAGACAGACTCGAACCCATTATTTCCGTGCTGCGCTTGAACCGACCAACCATTTCATTCCCTATATACAGTCAATTTATAACTTATACTCGGGCCCCCGATCTTATTTACTCTACCCAATACCCGCCTTCTTCGGCCGGCTCTCCGAGATCATCATCGTCACATATATAACACGATGGCCGACTCTTCAAGCGCGGACCTAGCGTCCTCCGTCCTGCAGAAGCTAGACAAGACCTCGCCCATCCTATCGACCGATGCCTTCCCTTCTATTCCCTTCACGGAGGTCAAGTCGGCTCTGGACCGTCTGGGCAGCCGTGACATGGTCACCTACACCACCATTGAGCGGGAGGAGGCTGTCCTAGAGGCTGAGGGCGAGCAGATCGCGGCTCACGGCTCGCACGAAGCTCGGGTCTTTGCTGCTCTGCGCCAGGCCATGGAGGGCTTGACTGTGCAGGAGCTTGAGAAGGCCATTGGCGACAAGACCGTCACCAAGGTCGGCCAGGGCAAGGCTTTCAAGGAGAAGTGGATCACCAAGGCCAAAGATGGCAAACTGGTCGCTACCGTGAGTTGAAGCTGTCTTTTTTTTTAACCTGTATCATTGTGACAGGCATCGTCATATAGGGGGGGGAACCCCGCTATGTCATCTCGCCTCTGGACTTATACCTTCTAGGGACTGTGCTGACTATGCAACCCTACTTGAATTTTTCATAGGCCGAGACCATCACCGACGTTACTCAGCAGCAGCTCAAGCAGATCCAAGAGACCAGGACACACGAGCCCAAGATTATCACCGAGTTGCGCAAGCGCAAGCTGGTGCGCCTGCAGAAGGTCGTCAGCTTCGAGATTAGCAAGGGCACCAAGTTCGCCCTGGAGATGGTCAAGGAGGATACTGACCTGACTGCCGACATGCTGGCAGCCAACTCATGGGACAAGGCTGCCTTCAAAGCCTACAACTTCAACGCGCTCGGTGCCGACCAGGGCGCTGGAGCTCTACACCCGCTGAACAAGGTGCGCCAAGAGTTCCGCAACATCTTCTTCGAGATGGGCTTCGAGGAGATGCCTACCAACCGCTACGTCGAGACTGGCTTCTGGAATTTCGATGCCCTTTACGTCCCCCAGCAACACCCTGCCCGTGATCTGCAGGACACTTTCTACATCTCCGATCCTCTCGTCGGTGACCGCCCCCACGACATGCCCGGCACAGACCTCAACCAGCAGGAGTACTGGGACAACGTCAAGGCCGTGCATCAGGATGGCAAGTTCGGCTCTATTGGTTACCAGTACCCATGGGCTGCCGAGGAGGCTCAGCGCCTCGTTCTGCGCACCCACACCACTGCCATCTCCACTGCCGTTCTTCGCAAGCTAGCCGCGCAGAAGGGTCCCGACGGCCGCCCTCCTCCGGCCCGTTACTTCTCCATTGACCGTGTCTTCAGAAACGAAGCCGTCGATGCGACGCATCTGGCTGAGTTCCACCAGGTCGAGGGTGTCATTGCCGACTACGGCCTGAACCTTGGTGGTCTTATGGAGTTCATGGAGATTTTCTTCAACAAGATGGGCCTGAAGGACCTCAAGTTCAAGGCCGCCTACAACCCGTACACCGAGCCCTCCATGGAAATCTTTGCTTTCCACGAGGGTCTAGGCAAGCTTGTCGAAATCGGTAACAGTGGTATGTTCCGGCCAGAAATGCTGGAGTCCATGGGCCTACCCAAGGATTTGAGAGTCTACGGTTGGGGTCTAAGTCTGGAGCGGCCAACCATGATCAAGTACGGCATCTCCAACATTAGAGAGCTGCTGGGTCACAAGGTCGATCTGAACTTCATCGAAAAGAACCCTGAGGTCCGGCTGAACAAGAACTAAAGCGGTGGCACAGTACACAGCAAATAAAAAAATGAAATAACTAGTAAAATAAAATGCCAAATGTAGTAAAATAAAATGCATCATGACCAATCAAAGTTAACAGTTCTTATCAGTTCTCAGGCCACATTGAAGGCTTAGAAACCCGACATGTGATAGTTATCATCCCTTTATTAGGGTTAACGCACATTTCTAGATGCTAAACCCTAGTTCCAGGTACTTCTTTTAGCACTTTCTTTCTACTTTTGCCATGCTGTGTATTTTTTTGTTGATTTGTCAATAAAGCTCGAAGCCTTGTTTTCCTGACAAATCTTTCATTTTTACACATCTTGCATCTTAGGCGTCATCGCATCGTTGCCTGTGAAACTCTTCAAACTTAAGTTCTTCTATAGCTGCCTGTAAGACGCGCTACAACAAAAGAAAAGCCTGTTTGTTAGTCCAGGCAAGGCAACGCTCCAATTCCGTCATCCAGCCAAAGCTCCTGCATACTAATAAGCTTGGAAGCTTCTTTTCTTTCGGGTTAACCCCTCCATCGCTGCGACCTCTCAGCACTGAAATTCAGCACCCAAACACAAAACCACACCAAACTATTGTTTCCAAATCAACCCTCCCATCTACGTCATTACACGAGAAATCCCATCGCTTCAATTTGCACATTGACCGACAGCCTCCCAACCGGCCGTATCATAGCAGTATTCGAATACAACAAACAACTACTCGTTGCCCACCATGCTTCTCAGAGTCCGTGGCCCAGACGGCATGGTCCGGTTGACGCTGGAGCCAACCAACACCTTTGCCGACCTTGGCAACCAGCTGGTCCCTCTGATTCCCGATACTGTTGACCCTACCACAATCTCCATGTCAAACTCACCATCCGGCACCGATGCCAAGCTGGTTACGCAGATCTCTCAGTTCAAGCTGAGCCAAGTCGGCATGAAGCACGGCGATCTCATCTTCATCACATATGAGCATAAAACTCAAGATGCCGCTCCCGTGTCGCAAGAGCCTATTGCCACCCAAACCGCGCGCCTGAATGGCAAGCCTATCGTGGAGGAATCACTACCGGCAGCCTCAGAGGTCATTGCTCTAGCGGAGGGCGCTGCTCGTCCATGGGAAGTGATCAAGCAGTCGCCGCTCGATGACCGACTGGATAAGTTGCCAGGCACTATCTCCCGATCACGAAACAACATGTGCAAGCATGGCCCCAAAGGCATGTGTGATTACTGCACGCCTCTCGAGCCTTTCAACGCCGCTTATCTCTCAGACAACGGCATCAAGTACCCTTCATTTCACGCCCACCTACGTAAAATCAACGCTGCTACAAATAAGCCCGAATCCGGAACTTCGTTCATCCCGCCACTGAACGAGCCTTACTACAGAGTCACACCCAATTGCTCAGGCGGTCACCCCAAGTGGCCAGTGGGAATCTGCAGCAAATGCCAGCCCAGTGCTATCATCTTACAGCCACAGAACTTCCGTATGGTCGACCATGTAGAGTTTTCTAATGCTTCCATTGTCAACAACTTCCTCAACGCCTGGAGAAAATCAGGATCACAACGCTACGGCCTTTTGTACGGTCGATACGCTGAGTATACCAAAGTCCCCCTTGGCATCAAAGCTGTCGTTGAAGCTGTCTACGAGGTACCGCAGAACGACGAAGTTGACGGACTTACTCTGGGAGAGTTTGAGAATCGGGAACTTATTGACAGAGCCGCAAAGAATTGCGGCTTGGAACCAGTAGGTGTTATCTGGTCTGACTTGATTGACTCTGGAAAAGGAGACGGAAGTGTCATCTGCAAGCGCCATGCCGACTCTTACTTTCTCTCATCCCAAGAGATTTGCTTCGCTTCCCGCTTACAAGCAAAATATCCGCGAGTGACGAAATGGAGTCGCTCTGGCGCATTCGGTTCCAATTTTGTTACCTGCGTCATCTCTGGTAATGAAAGGGGCGAAATCGAAATCAACAGCTATCAGATGTCCAACTCGGCCGTTGAGATGGTCCGCGCAGACATAATCGAGCCTTCTGCAGACCCGACTGTCATGCTCGTACAGGAAGAAGATGATGATGTGGCTACGCGGACTCGTTATATTCCTGAAGTGTTTTACCGCAAGATCAACGAATATGGTGCCAATGTGCAAGAGAATGCCAAGCCATCATTTCCTGTTGAATATCTCTTCGTCACCCTAACTCACGGTTTTCCAGATGACCCCAATCCCGTCTTCACCGGCAACGATTTCACTATAGAAAACCGAAACTTCCTTGGAATTAGTCAGGAATACGGCGAAGTTGCTCGTGTTGTTAGAGATATCGAGGCCCGGAAAGAACACGCGGGTTCTAACTTCCACTTCCTTTGTTTCCTATTCACAATGCAAATTTTGGGGCGTGTAAGTCATCTCTCTCTTTTTATAGCATTCTCATGTGCATACCCAAGATTATCCGTGGTGTATTTTGCAATCCACTAACTAATGCCTTTACCATTATCTTGCCTTTCGCCGAATATAGGACGAAGAGACTCTGTTGTGTAACATTGTTACTGGCAAAGCCCCTAAAGATATCCCAGCTCTTCTTAACAGTGATGGCTGGAAAACCCTCCGGACCATCCTTGAATCGACCGGTGAGCGAATCCCCAAGCGGCCTCGGCCCTCGTCTTTGCACCAACAAGACGGCGAAGCTCGACCTGCTCTTCAAGACATAAACTCGTCTGCCTCGTCGTCGTCTAGTGGTGTTCCCACGCCCTTATCTACTTCCTCTTCTTCAACCACTCCTGCCCCTGCCGTTTCTACCGACCGAAGCCTTCGTCATGGCCGTCATCAAGAAGAACAACCCCTTGCTAAGAGATTTGCTGCCGTTAGGCTGAATAATGAAAACCGACCACATCCTTCACCTCCACCACCTCCTGGATCTGAAAATTGAACCAGTAGACCTATGGGAAGACCGATAGAGGAATGGATAGTTATGAGTAAATTTCTTTTTTTACAAAAAGGATACAAGACCTGGCTGGAGGTGTACCTGTTTTTCATCTTTTTTTTACCTAATAAAAACATTGATTAGGCATTTATTTCAGATAGCGACTTGGCTTTAAAGAGTTGTGTTTAGTCATATATCTTTAGTCATATATCTTTCGATCATTATAAACGTAATCCATAACAGTCATGAAAAATACAGCATTCAAGTAGATGTTTATAATGTTTCCCGTCTTTCATGATACTATTGTGAAGCACGGTGTGTATGTAGTAAGTGTATTAACGACATTGAAATAAACGAACTTGGTGTTTTTTTATGAACTCCGATGAATAAAATCCCCACCAAATAAAACAAGAACTGTGGGTAGGAACTCTGATGGTTTCTACAGATTGCAAAGGATGATGGAACATATGTAGATTGTGTGCTATTGAACGTCACCGTTGATCCTGTACGACTTCCTGTGTTCTCAAGAAGCTATACTGTGATCTATGTGGTGAATTCGTTGTCTATCTCTAAGATCCAGAGTGAGGCTTCTGGTGCGGAATCTCTTTACATGAGACGTCTGGGCAGAAGCCCCTATTGTGGAGCACTGTACGTAATCATACCGACAAGAACAAAAAAAAAAAAAACACTTTTTGTCTCTTCAAAAAAGAAACCTAGGGTAACATACATAGTAGATCAAAGGAATAACAAAACATCATAAACGAGATTAGACTTAGCCAGCCACTTGTTATTTCGAAGCAAAATGTTGGACAAGGAAGTATCGCCTGATAATCATGATTTGGATGGCATTAGAGATGATGGTGATGGAGAAAGAAAATGAGAGAGTGGATATCATGAGTGAGAGGAAAGGAAATGAAGAATAGGATGTAAGAGTATGGTGTCGTATAGTGGAAATATTTCTCAAGTGGCTAGTCACAAGACTTAGATCTGTTTGTCGGTTGGATAAAATGGAAGAAAAAGAATAGAAATGAAGGGCACAGTAATTTACAGGGGCTTTCCGCCGATGAAGTCCGACCATCTGCGGACCTCGGGGGGAATACCCTCGAAACGGGGTAGCTTCTCGCTCAGGCACTGAGCAAAGAGCATGGCAGTGTTGGGTTCCATGAATAGTGGCACACCGAAGTCAACAGCGTTACGACGCATCACATAGTCAACATCGAGGGTAGTCTTGCCACGGGCCAAAGCCAGGTTGAAGACGCCGCGAATATCGTACTTGGCGAAGACTTCACGCAGAGCACGCTTGTCCTCAGTGGGGAACTCGATGACCTCGACAGAAACGTTACCCTTGGCGTTCTTCTCGATGAAGTTCTTGACGGCATTGTCAGCGGCGTACAGCTTGTAGCCTAGGGGAGAAACGTAGTCGACGACGGTAGTCAACCAGTCCTTGCTCAGCTCACCGCCAAACAGCAAACCCTCACCAGGCTCAGGCACACGGAAGTTCATGGTGGACTGCACGGACGCCCAGTATGCCTCAACCAGAGTCTTACCGAAGCAGGCAATCTCACCGGTGCTGCTCATCTCAACACCCAGGAAGGGGTCGGCACCAGCCAGACGAGTCCAGCTGAACTGAGGCACCTTGGTGGCAAGGTAGTTACGCTTGACGGCCATCAGATCCTGCGGCGCCGGTACGTTCTTGCCAACCAGAGCCTTGGTGGCAGTCTCGATGAAGTTGGTGCCCAGGACCTTGGAAACGAAGGGGAACGAACGCGAGGCACGCAGGTTGCACTCAATAACCTTGAGAGCATCCTCGGCACCACCCTCGTTGGCCTTGATGATTTGCATGTTGAAGGGTCCGGTGATGCTCCAGGCCTTAGCAACCTTCTGGGCAATCTCCTTGAGGCGGGCCATGGTCGATTCATCCAAGTTGGTAGGTGGAAGAACCAAAGTAGCATCACCAGAGTGAACACCGGCCTGCTCGACGTGGGAGCTGATGGCGTGAAGGATCAGCTCACCGTCGGAAGCGACACCATCAACATCGATTTCCTCAGCACCCTCAATGAACTTGGTGATAACGACGGGGTGGTCAGGCGACACATTGCTGGCGGCCTCGAGCTTTTCCTTGAGGTCTTCGGGGCTGCGAATGACAGTCATAGCAGCACCAGACAGGACGTAGCTAGGGCGGACTAGGACAGGGTAGCCAACCTCATCGGCGAACTTGGAGGCTTCGGCAACCGAGGTGAGCTCCTTCCAGGCGGGCTGATCCACGCCAATGGAATCCAGTATTTCCGAGAACTTTTGGCGATCTTCGGCCTTGTCGATATCCTTGGGATCGGTACCAAGGACATTGGCGCCACCGGTTTCCTGGAGACGCAGAGCAATGTTCTGAGGCAGCTGGCCACCAACAGAAACGACGACACCAGAAGCACTCTCGAGCTCATAGATATCCATGACACGCTCGTAGCTTAGCTCCTCAAAGTACAGCTTGTCAGCAGTATCGAAGTCAGTGCTGTAGGTCTCGGGGTTGTAGTTGATCATGACAGTCTTCTGGCCCATCTCACGCAGAGTCTGGGTGGCAGAGACAGCGCACCAATCGAACTCGACAGAGCTACCAATGCGGTAAACACCGCTACCCAGAATGATCGTACCCTTGTCCTCGAAGGTGACATCATGGCTGGAGGCGTTGTAAGTAGTGTACAGATAGTTGGTATCGGCAGGGAACTCAGCAGCCAGGGTATCAATCTTCTTAACCCAGGGGCGGATGCCGAAGCCGGTACGGACAGCGCGGACAGCATCCTCGGTAGAGTTAACGGCGTTAGCGATCTGGCGATCGGAAAAGCCGAGCTTCTTAGCAGAAAGAATCTGGACCTTCTTCAGAGCCTCGAGGCTTCCGGCGGCTTGCAGCTCCTTGGTCATGTTGACGATGTTCTGCAGCTTGAACAAGAACCACTTGTCGATCTTGGTGATCTCGTGCAGCTTCTCGACAGAGTATCCCTCGTGGAGCATGGCCTGGCCAACAGCCAACCAGCGGCGGTCGGTGGGGTTCTTTAGCACGTCATCAAGGTCGTCGAACTTGTCACCCTGGAAACCAACAAACTTGGGGTCAACTTGGCGAATGGCCTTCTGGAAGGACTCCTCGAATGTACGGCCGATGGCCATGACTTCACCAACTGACTTCATGGCAGAGCCAATGTCACGCTTGACATGCTGGAACTTGGAAAGATCCCAGCGGGGGATTTTGGTAACAATATAATCGAGCGAGGGCTCGAAGTTGGCAGTAGCTGATAGAATAGGTTAGATATGCAAGAACTAGTCATGCGAGACGAGAAATCAATGGCTTACTGGTCTTAGTAACGGCGTTGGGAAGCTCGGGGAGAGAGTGGCCAAGACCGATCTTGGCAGCAGTGTAGGCTAGGGGGTAACCAGTGGCCTTGGAAGCCAGAGCTGAGGAACGGGACAGACGAGCGTTGACCTCAATAACGCGGTAGTCAAGGCCATCGGGCTGAAGAGCATACTGGACATTGCACTCGCCGACGACGCCAAGGTGACGAACGATCTTGATAGCAGCAGAACGGAGCATGTGGTACTCTTCATCACTCAGAGTCTGCGAGGGGGCAACAACGATGGAGTCACCAGTGTGGACACCGAGAGGGCTATCTAGTAGTTAGTATAGCTGCGGCAAAGCATGCCTATGAAGGAAGGTTCTGACTTACTCAAAGTTCTCCATGTTGCACACGGTGATGCAGTTGTTGTTGGCATCACGGACGACCTCGTACTCGACCTCCTTCCAGCCCTTGAGCGACTTCTCGACCAGAATCTGGGGAGAGAGCGTCAAAGAGCGGGCAGCCATGTTGCGAAGTTCATCTTCATTGTTGGCAAAGCCAGAGCCGAGACCACCCAAAGCATAAGCGGCACGAACACTACAACGGGCGCAGACATGTTAACGTGCGGTTACATTGACAGTTGACTTACACCGGTTGTCACGTGACCGTGACGACATCTAAGCGGCGTTACAGGACAACAAGAAAAAAAACTTACATGATGGGGTAGCCAACCTTGTTGGCAGCATCCAGGGCCTCGTCAATGGTCGAGACAGCGATAGACTTGGCAATGGGAATGTCGATTTCCTTCAGGGCCTTTGCAAATAGATCACGGTCCTCTGATAGCTCCAGAGTGTCGACAGATGTGCCCAGCACCCTGACACCATATTTCTCGAAGAGTCCCACTAAAGGTACATAGGAACGGTTAGCGCAGGTCTTGACTTGAAGCTTTTTTGCCCACAATATTGGGTTCTGATTCTGACAAGGGCCGCTCTCTGCAAGATGGAGCACTAATGGCATTCCAGCGCTATAGTGACTCTAACCAAGCCTTGCCACGAGAAGGATTTGGATTATGGAGAGCGGAACCGGAAACCCGGCCAAGTAAAAAGCATTGGCCTTATTTTGGGCAAGTTTTTACGTGATGGAAACCTCACACAGGCCGTGACATCACATCGTGGTAGCGTATAAGAGGAACGATCGCTGATAAAGAATCGCGGAGCTCCAAGTGCGATACGGAGCGGAGGTACGGTAGAAATGTCGATCGATCGAGACAGGGACGGGAAGCAAGGTACACTTACGGCGCTTCATCTCAACACCGAGGTTGAGGGCAGTCTGGCCACCAAAGGACAGGAAAATGCCGTCGGGTTTTTCCTTTTCAATAACATAGCTGACGTACTCTGCGGTAACAGGTAGGTAGTAGACCTCGTCACTGATATTCGGTCAGTATTGTGTCTTTGTATCACATTAGCAAAGCGCAAGTCTAAAGGAAAACTCACGCAAGGGAATGGTTAGTCTGAATAGTGGCAATGTTAGGATTGATGAGGACCGATTTAATGCCGGCCTCCTTCAGAGCTTTGAGGGCCTGGGAACCTGATAGTCGGGTGTCCTAGTGTTAGCAAGTATCACAAGATACGCGATACATCGCAGCAGTAGAATTACATACCCGAGTAGTCAAACTCTCCAGCCTGGCCAATGGCAAGGCCACCAGAACCAATGACAAGCACCTGTCTATAGTTAGCGACAGAACAATATTATATGGCCTATATTTCTCGTAGACAAACCTTCTTGACGTCGATTTGGGTACCGGTCTTGAGCACGCCGCTGGCCAGGTACGCCTTGGTATTAGGAGCAGCCTGGGAATCAGCAGCACGGCACAACGCAGTGTACGATAGTAACCGCTTCTGAGTCTGGCTGGAGATGACTGATCTGGTGGAGGCAATGCGAGCAGAGGCCAGGGTGAACGAGCGGGTGTTGCGACCAAGGTTCAGCGGCAGTTGGCGAGAATTTCGCAGAGCTGCGGGGGCTCTGCCAGCAAGAGCCTGAAGAGACATGATTGCGAGCAGTGAGCAGATGTGAAGGGAGAGGAGGAGGGGAGACGGGTAGGAAGACGGGACCGTGGAGGCTTTGTCGAGATCTCAGAGCGAGTAATCAGAAACAAAGTCGAGGAGGATAAGAGAATAGGAAGAGTCAGCCACCAGCCAATGACAATCTATAGAAGGCTAAGGTGGGAAAAGCCGAGAGGCGTTGTTGGTGTTTTGATAGTGAAGATAAGGAAACAGAACAAAAGAAGAAAGAAGAGAGAATCGCCGGCAGGAGGACAAAACAGGAACAGCTTCGTTTAAAGACGATTTGAGCGTCGGCGGCAGCTGCGTTTGCGACTTCTCTTTTTTTGGTGGGGAATCTGATAGTCGGCAGCACTATCAAAACCAAGGAAAAGAAAAAAAAAAAAGTCTTAGGAGTCAATTAATGGCAGGAATCAAAATAAAATGCAGGTTCTTTTCGTGTTGCAATTGGCTGCGGATGATAAGATAAACGCACTTTCCCCCAGAAGCTTACTACCAACGTTCCTGCCGTAGATGGATGGAGAAGAAGGAGGCAAAGAAGTAGCGCTCGAAAGATGTATAAGCTTGTAGAAGGCGTATAAAAGGTGTACTATGCTAATAGAAGCTGAATGTCTGGTTGGTGGTGTTTTGTTTGATAAAGATATCGTCGGACAGACGACTACAGGCACGGCACAGTCAACACTTTATAGTTGGAGTTTCGGTAGCAGCGTTCCAACACATCCTCACAGGCTGACTATAAGTTTACTATAGTTGTAAGTAACGGGCCTAGTACACAGCGGCCGTCCTTCTCAAAACGAGCCCGTCCCTTGATGTTGAGGACGAAGTTGAGTCACCACATTCCCAATCCTTGTTCGCGAGATCCTAAATGAGTCTGTAGCTTGACGCATCAAGCTCGTTTCGAGGTGGTTTTCCAGGCGTTCGCAGAGTAATTTGTTCGGCTAGAGACGCATAGACTACGGGTAATTCGGTGCGATCAGCTACGGATCGTTGTAGCACTTATTAGTAGATAGCACGTTCAATACGCCGTAGGACCACGTCTCTGACTCGACTCTCATAGTGCTCTTTTTGATGTCAAATTACATATCACCAACCAGGTTTACCGGCGCTCACGCATATTCAAATCCTAGGCCAAATCCGCCCTGTTCTATTTGCCATTTACAGCACCTCTACAGAGCAACTGTTCATTTTTATTGCAAGCAGTATCAAGGTATGTCTTTAACTCCAAGATAATTTCTATAACCACTATCAACAGTGCTTAGATTCTAGATATTCTTCAATCTCTAGCAAATATATCACAGCGCCAACGAGGACTAAAATTAAAAAAATGGTGTGATTGATGAATCTAGTGCTACTTGAAATTCTTTTCTTGTTCTATGACATGTCTGCGTCGGAAAATCAAAACAGTGCGGGTGGCTTCCGAGTTGTATAGTCAAAGTTATGACTCTAGACGGTGGTCGAAGTCCGCGGGGCCTAGCCGCGTATACGGCGATACAAATCGTAGGTCCAGGGCGGTAATTTTGGCCCGTTGTTGGAGAGCTTATAGTCTACAAAAACGCAAGCTTGCGCTCCTCCTAGTCCCGCTGAGACTGAAAAAGTTAAGAAAAAAAAAAAGTAACTATAACTGAGGAAGATTATACCCTACATACATACCTATGACAAAATCTGCAAGGTCCTTGTCTTTTTTTTTAACCTATGCTCACTTATGACTCCTAGATTTTCTAAAATACTACTACATCTCAAGATTGTCTTCAAGATCAAATCTGATATACAAAGAGGTTCTTCTTTTTTCAATATCCTAATCGCCTTTTAATGTCGTAGCCAGTTTAACTGTATGTATGTACATAGTACACAGAACAATCCCAAGGGATCCAAACCCCTCTATCCACTATAATCAAGTATAGTATAGTTCAGATCCCTTGTGGTCCTTTGATATTTGTCTAGCAGCCTGTAGTGCAGTTTCCAGGGCCCTGATGGGCAAGTCTCAAGTACTATAGCCGGTAACCTCCCCCCAGTTCTAGACCATTTCACTTGAAGGAGGACATGACCGGCTTCTGGTCACTGTCTATTAGTCACAATCATTGTTGTATCTCATCACCAATTATTTCATCAGTATATTCTATCAGTAATCAAAGCTGATCAGCTCAAGATAAAGAACACCTATATTCTTATGTAAACAATTCCTTACAGGCAGCTAGATCAACATTTATTACAGCTCCTAGGTTCTCTATTTAGTGAATTTTATTCAAATTGAAAAGAAGCCATTTGTGTCAGGCAAAAAACTTGTGATGTAGTATATTGTCTAGACCCTAGCTACATACTTACATGTAAAATACAGGGTTATTTCAATATAACCTTTCTATCATCTTCTTTATGCCAGCTGTCAGCTGCCAGCTACACCACGAGCTTACCAAAAAAAAAAAGGGTAAAATAGCGGCAAAATATAACTACACCAAGTTAGATATACTATAGACAACTAAACAGGCTGTCCAGAAGTCTTACTAGGGCATTTATTTGACTTTAGAAGACGTCACTTCTTGCATGCACGATCTTCCAACTTCAACGTCACACTCTTTTGCAACGCCATTGTGCTCTGTTTTTTTTCCTCTTTGCTCGTTAGACTGTTTCCCGCGGGCTTTGTTTCTTTGAAGCTTTCAGTGAAGCTATATATATACTCCTACTTATCTACTTCTCATTCTAGCCACGTAGACTATACAAGCGCCGTTCACCATGTTGTCGTTTGAGGTTGATTGGATGAGCCTGGTGCTGCCTTTCGCCTACCTAACGGTTCTCGTGGGTTCCCTGATGACCTTCTCAAGCATTTACCGCAAGCGCAAGGCCGGTTCGTACTCTATAGTCTACTTCCCAACTTGTCAGTCCACTCTTGCTAACCAAATCGTTTTCGCAACATGTATAGCCCAGAGCGCCAACCTTGCTCCATGGTTCCCACCACATCTTCAGCGCAACATCTACCACTCGCTCATGCACATGAACCTCGACTCCAACGAAGCGGAAAAGAGCCCGCGTGTGCCTGACAGCGTGATCCGTGCTGCGCTGCTACGCAGAGCCGTCGAAGATATCCACCGTCTGATCCAGATCCGCACTGCTAAGCAGGCGCTGACTTCATTGCTAGCCAAGGGCTCTGTCAGTGAGGATCTGTCTCAGCGCTTCCAGCGTGCCGAGAAGGATATGGAAGATGAGTTGCGTGACGTCGTCATGGAGGTATGTAGCGAATCAAAGCTAACAAGGAAACTTAAAAGAGACATATAACTGACTTTTTTTTTTCACTCATATAGGCCAACGCTCTGCAATCCAACTGGGGCCAGACCATCTTCCAATCCGCCAACGAAATCGCGGCCAACCAGGCTTTCAGAACAAAGCTTGCCGAGGTTGAATCCCAGACCGAGGCCGACAAGGAATGGTGGCAGAAGCGCAAGGTCGCTATTCAGGAAGAGCTACTGCTAGAGATTGATGAAGACAAGAAGAGTGGTAAATAATCTACACGCAGCACATCACATCGCACATACGTATATCCGGCGTACAAAAAGGCACAATTTATCTCTTCACGACAAAGATACCCGAGACAACAAACTGCACATTCTCTCTTTTTCTCCCTCTCTTTCTGTCGAGGTTACCAGAGTCCATTCTACCAAGAATGGATATCTAGTATGCTAGTGCTTCTTGATACAGCTTCTGCAAGCTAAGGTTACTGTTAGCAACACATCCGAATAGCTAAGAGGAGGCACAAAAGCTCCGCCTTGACAGAATTTGCATTCCACATCATCCACATTTCTTTGATTTGCTGTACCGGCGTTAAACTATGGTAGGAGGGGGGTGTTTTATACATTTTATATTGTTTGATTTTATCTGATTTCTCGGGTTGGGACTATGTTTGTTCATTTGGAGATAGTTTTCGGTTAGTAAAGAGCCACGAATTAGCTTTGCGTATAATAGATAGAGGGGGCCAATTTGATTTTTATAAAACAAAAAAATGAATATGATAGTAATTTGATGTACATTTAGTTGTGTGCCGTGCGTGATCATTAAAGGTAAAGGATATCTATGAAGTTGAATGCTAATTACATGCTATAATTGACGAAAACGAAGAATATTGAAACTGAGAAAAGGAACAAATAAGGTGCAAATATTACAGTGGGTTACAAGAGCATTTTAGTTATGAACCAAAGACTTATCTCGAGGCTCGGCGTTTGTGATCGGCGATATAGAAACCGAATGTCTGTGGAAAGACAAGTGCCCATTCACATCACCGTCTCCGTCTAAGGCCCTAGGCAAAGGAAATTGAGAATCACCAGAACTCAAGCTAGATGTTCCTGCTGACTCGACTATCAGGCCACAAGAAACGCCTCGTGGCTTTGCATCTTGAGCAATATTCCAACAATCCGGGTGAATAGTGGATGGCGGTGGGGTTACTGATGAGATATTGTAGTTTGAGATGGCAATCTCGGCCTGCTCCGGGCTAAAGAAATCAATACCATAGTAATCAAATAGAGCAGGCGCATAGATTGGCGCTGGGCGTTCCTTCTTCTTGCGTCTAGCCATACCACGGCCGGCATTAGAACGGCGGATATCGGTGACTATAGTCGGCGCCTTAGCGGATCTAGCTAGGTTTTCGGTCAAGGACAATCGGATAGAGGACAAAGCAGACCATGAGGAACAGGCTGTCAAGGGCGGAGATAGTAGTGGACGGGTTGGAGGTGTAGAAGGTAGGGTGGGAAAGGCAGGTACATGCTCTGATGCCAGATATTCACGAATAATATCTGTATATCCTGGAGAGCCTAGCATCTCACCACATCTCGCCACTGTAGCACGGGGGCTTAAGCCGTCCGTGTTGAAAGGTGTCTCGAGATAGAGCTCTTCGCCTACGTCTATGGGACTCACAGTGCAGCTATTCAACACACTACCAGCGGCCCAGCTCCTTGCCTTACCCTCAGACACCCGTTTTATGTACACACCGGGATCTTCAATCGGAAGGTCGCTGGAGGATGCTAGATGTGCATGGTCCGGGAACTCGGCGTGTGGCAGGGCGGAAAAGGGCGTTTCGACTGCATCTTCGGCGTCCCAGTCGGCAAATGGTGGTGTGATCTCGGACCATGAGTGTGCAGGTGGAGCGCCAGCGGGGATCTTAGCCCAGTTGTGCGCAAGTGATGAGCGGTGGAAATCGGTTGTGTAGATAGTGTCGGTGTCGGTGTCGGTGTCGGTGCTAGTATTTGAGTTACCATCGCTGGCTGAACTGGTATTGGAACCAACACCAGCCGTAGGTTTTAGCGGATCTACGGCTGAGCAATGGACTGGCGATCGTTCGATTGTAAACTCCATGATCTTCTGGATAGCCTGTGATGTCGATTCAGTCTTCCTTTCTGGGAAACTCTGCTCCGTCTCAGTCTTCTTTTGTGAGGAGCAGTCTGTGTGCCTTTGACGAGCAAGTGCCTCTTTCAACCCCAACAGGCCCTCGTAAAACCAACGCCTATGTTCTTGAATGTCAGCGTTGCAGTCACAGTGCAAAGACGAGGTGATATGGCTCCAGTTGTGCGTACCAAGATCGTAGAACAGCGCCAGGAAGTCTAGTTGCTGTTGCGTTAGAGTGTAGCTACCGTTGAGGGTAGACCTTGAGCAGGTATCCTGGGAGTATAGAGATGGCGAAGTATTGGCAGGTTGTGGGTAGCAACTAGGATGATGTAGAATCGGTGATAGAGGCAAGTCCGCTGTTGAAGAAGTTGCAGATGGGTCCATGATAATCGTATGGTTATTTGTAAGTAGATAGTTTCAGATGATTAAGTGGTGGTAGAGCTAGATATTAGTATGTGATAGTCAATATAAATGTCAGGTATATGAAGACAATATAAAGCCATAGCAAAAAGAACTTATAAGACAAAAAAAGCAGGGACCATGCGAACTTATACAAGTTCTAGACACTGGCGAAGCCGGAACTTCAAAGGCGATGTAGGAAAATTGCTCAAAGAAGGTATCAATAGAAGATAAAAGAAATCCATCTACGGGCTATTCAAAGACAGAGCAGCAGATTTTGAAATGGACGAGACAAAGAAAAGACTTATTGTACTATCAAAGAACGGATAGGAATAGAGAAAGACATACGTCCATATATTCTAGTCTATCTTTGGTGAAACAGTTTAAGCCTAAAGAAACACACACAAAGGCCAACAAAGAAACGTCAAATAGTACGGGAGAATATTATTATCTAAACTAAAAAGGACATCACAAAAAGACTCTGGGCAGTGTATAAGGGGGTGACGTTGTAAACAGAGGATGAGACGTCAAAGAAGAAAACAAGAAAGTTAAAAGAGCAGTACACAATCTATATAATGCGGGGACAAGAAATACCGAGACTCTGGGAACAATAACAAACAAAGAAAACCCAAGAAACTCCACGCCAGTCGAAGATAACAATAAAAATAATAAAAAATGGCAGGGAACATCACATTGTTCTCTCTACATCCACTTCACCTTAGCAATGTGGTCTGCCTTCTTGCGGCTCGCCTTGACATAGCCTAGCAATCTCAGTTCCGCCAGACCACGATAGAACAGACTCAACGCCTGCCGTTCATCCATATCAGAGCCCAAGGCACCCTTGAACGCGACCCATAGATCAGCCACGTTGACTAGTGAGCCGGCCTCGAGATAGAGTTTGTAAAGAATGCAAGTAGCCGGTGGCACGCCCTTCTTCTTCTTCTTCTTCGCCGGCTCCAGCTGCTGACCGTCCGCACCCGGTTCCGTCTCGGCATTTGCGTCTTCGGGGCTATTATCAGAGCAGCACGAGCATGCCAGGTAGTCCTGAGGCCGTGCTAGACCACGCTCGAAGACCATAGGAGGCCGCGGCACGAAGACGTCACGGTGCGGAGCACGGTTATCAAACATCCACGCCTCGTGCAGCACCTGCTGACTCGAGGGGAACAGGTCAACCTTGACAGCAGGTGTGTCGACGGGACTCAATGGTGCGGTTGGATCGCCCGCCTGCCGCACCATGTCGGTCAACAAATTGCATAGTCTGTCGACGATGGCCGAATAGGCACGGTCTGTATCTGTAAGCACGGCTGAGTTGAGGGATAGCTGGACGCGCTGGGCGACGATGGTGGCGCGCGCCATCTTGTTCGGGCTAGAGTGTACACTGCGTAGAGTCGACTTGGCCACTTCGGCCTCAACTTGCAGACTGGCGATTTCGCCTGCAATTTCTACCAAAGCAGCCTTAGCTTCGGGCGTGATGGAGCCGGCAAGTGTACTATCGAGCGCCAGAAGAATATGGGCTATAAGGCCACGAACGACATCAGGCTCGAAGTGCTTGATGGCCGTCATGGACGGTGAATCCGGGCCGAGCGATATACCCTCGGCGAGCAGCTCGGTGTACACATCGAAGTAGCTGTCAGCGCGTTTCTCAATGGCACAGACAATCTCAGCAGCCACAAGCAGCTGGCTAACATATAATTCGCGCTTCTCATGCACCCACTTCACAGTCTCGGCACGAAGAAAGTCGGCATCGACCAGCAGCCGCCGTGCCGTCTTGAACTCGCCGCGGGCAACCAAAGCCTCGACATGAGCGTGGAACGACGCCATAGACTTAATACCCTCTAGTAGCTCAGGTTGTATCTGCAGCTGTAGAGTCTCCGTCGTCGACGTAGCCAGGCTATCATCTAGCAAGACGCTCAGCGGGTTTGCGTAGAAATGGCACATGTAGGCGTACTTGAGCGAGTTAACAAACGACTGGATGCCTGCTACCTGGTCCTGCTGTCTATCGATGAATGAACGTAGCAGCGTTGGACCCAGCCGTAGCGATACGTCGGGTGAAGCCACCGCAACCCTAAAGACACGTGCCAGAATAGTCATACTCTGCACCACGTCAAACTGTGCACCATACAGCATACGACATGTTGACTTGAGGAGCCGCGCCTGCAGCATCTCCGTGCTTGTAGCGATGCCGAATAATAGCGTGAACGGAATCTGTGCGCGCCACGAACTGAACACCGTGATTAGATCCGACAACAGCCCGCTCTCGAAGCCTTCGCCGTCTTGGAACGCCACGAACACATGCTCGCACGGCTCCATTTGCGCGTCGAGATATGCCTTCAACGCCGCCAGATCGTAGTCAAGGAATTTGGTTCCAGTCTTGCCCGTCTGCACCTCGCCATCTGCCCCTTCATCGTCGTCGTCGTTGTTGATGGTTGTCGTCGTTGTATCGCCGGGCGCAGTCACAGTAGTTACTCCACGAACAACTTGCTTCAGCGTCGATTTTATCGTCGTGGCATCAGCTGACCGCAGCCGGACAAACCGGCTTGGTAACGCCTCGGTCAGACTCTCACCTAGCTGCTCGAAGAGGAGATCTTGCGAGGCTATGTTGGGACCCGTGATGATGAACGCCGAGGGGATCCGTGTCCCACACTCGCCTGCTGAACCGTCGACAAAGTCACACACCTGGTCTAGTGTCGCCTGGTTAGCCGACCGGAGCTCGGCTCGCACGCGCTCCTCGATTTGACCCCATCGGTTGCGGAATAACTTCTCGCGCAGTATCGTCGATGGCTCTATTTCAACGCCCCCCATTAAGGGCACGAACAGGTTGTTGGTTGTCACGCCGTTCTTCTTAGTGGGTGACTCGGGTTCGACCGCAACCTTCTTGATTGAGCGTCGCTTGTTCAGCGGCCGATCACCTGGGAAGATATCATCGTTGTCATCTGGCCGGAAGACGTATGCCACCTATGTCCCATATTGTTAACATCAAGTTACTATTGCTTGCACAGGCAATGAGCTTTTTAAAAACTCACAAGGTCATCGTGTTCGTTCGATATCGAGTCCATTACATGTAGAGATAGACAGGTCTTTCTGTATAGATGCCTCTAGTTGCCACTTTCTTCGAACAAGCTACCGGCAGTTTATTTTGCACCCTAATGCTAATTACGCCGTATTACGTCAATTCTAAAGAAAATCTCTTCGTCCCGTTCAATACAGATTCCCAAAAATTTCGTAAAGGCGAGCAATGCTGAGTGTTGAACTTGATTCAGGGAGATTCCAGACGACGATTTCTGGCGCGAAAACACGACTCTTCTCTTTCTCTCTACGCGTACAGTGTATGTATATGCACTGCACTGTGGTGTTATGAGTTAAGCATAAACACAGTAGCCATTGAGTTCGCCCCACTATTTCTTCTTGTGATGAATGATAAGTCAACTAACTAGCTTACAATCACATTCTTTCTTCTAGGTCATGTTGTTTGGTTTCTTGATATCATTGACGGAAATATTGTTACTTATAAAGAATCATTCGGTCGTTATTTTTACATTAACCTTATATTATAGTATGCTAAACAAATGAGCACCTAATGTCCACCTTATCACACATTTTGTCGTTCTTGATTTGATTTGGTTATATTTAACGTCTTTGAAACATCTTCATAGCTCTATTGCTCAATAAGATTAATGAATTAAAAAAGAAAATGAAAAAACGTCTTTGGACGGAGGGGAGGTACTCGAACTCGAATTCAAAGTTACCCTCCCCCCCCCGGAGTAACCCTAATGTTTACAATTTAAAGTGTCTTAAGTCGTAAGACATTTGATGTTAACATGCACAAGTTAAAGTTTAGATAGGTGATAAGTCATAGTAAAAGTTAGAAGAAAAAAACAGAATTCAAAAACTACCCAGTGTATAGCTGCAAAAAAAAACAGAAAGAATCAAAAAACAGTATAACATGAATCAAAGAGTACAACGACCAGATATTGCTGCGAACATACAATAGCCGAATAAACAGAAATAAAGACAAGCAAGAACAGCGTCAAGATACTTTTGCAGTTCAAGGCAACGGAAAATCATCCCTTCTAGCTAGCTATACTTTCCGAGGTAAGAGGAAACATGTTCATCAACCACTAGAGATAGTAGCCAGAAGGCAGTCCAATAACGAACATGAGAGAAAATGATTAAAATGATAGCATCGGTTATATCATACAAGGGCAATATAAGTTGCATATATGTCCTTGAAATACGTTGAGCATACATATAAAATATCTCTTTTTTCGCATCCGAGATCGACTGAGTGGTGAGTTGTGATGTGATAGCTTGTGGAACTGGCGATTTTTTTTCATACAAATGCCCGAGTCAATAATCAAGAGAAAAGTAACCAAGAAAAGCCATGAGTAACCGAAAAGGAAAATGGAGGGGGAAAAATAGTAACAGGGAAATGTAAAATAGGCTGTGGCGTTGATACCACCATGGCACAATTTGTCAGGGTAAATTTGAAAAAAAGTGAGAAAGAAAACAAAAGGAAGAGATGTAAAATAATAGAAGAAAATGATAGAAGAAAGTAGGTCATTAAAGGTAATCTAGTCAATCAGTCAATGATACTAGAGAGTCGGTGATGCATCGAAACGACAATATTGTGTTGTTTACGCATCGGCAGCCTAGACATAACAAAAAAGGTAAACAGTTAGCTTTGTGTGTAATGTGAAATGGGGGGTAATCTAGTTTAAATGTTCTGCTGATCGTGTCTATTAACTAGCACACAGCATCGGTATTCTCTAGCGACAAATCAATCGGTGTTGTGATTGCGAAATGAAGCTGACAATGGTGTACTTGGTGGTATAGGGCATGACGGGGATAGGCGCCAGTAAACTCCCCGAACACAGACACAACTCAGCTAGACTCAGTGCGTGAGTTGCTGCATGTCGATACCGATACGTGTTGTTAGGTTGGGGGTTTTTATTGACCGGGTTCACTGGTGGGCCAGATTCGCGTCTTCTGCAAAGGCGATTGATGCCTATATGTATAGGGCACAAATGAGAAATCTCGGCGGGTGCACCACCTTGCTAAAACCGAAGAAGTATATGTGTTGTGTAAATGAGGGGAAGTATGAGGGAAAAATTAACGTACCACTTCTTCGTCTGCCTTATCGTCTGACGCATCCGCCTCCACGACCTTCATCGTCTGGTCGCCTACTACCGTGAGATCGCCAACGTCATTGTCTTCGCCCTTGGCATGAGCCTTCTCGCCGTTCACACCATTTGAGCCTGATGCAGGCTCGGCTGCTAGAAGCTTGTTCCACGTGTTCAACAGGCTAGTTGACACGCGCCTTGAACTTGTACTCGGCCTCGAGAGGAATGTTATCCAGCTTCAAGACCGCCTTGAGAACCTTGTTGATCTTGGTGGCACGAATGATGCTGACTTCCAGATCGGGGAAGGCCTCAAGCTTAGTCAGGTACTCGTTCATGGAGGGCATCTCATCAGCCTTGGGCTCGACCTCGCGAGTAAGCAGTCCCTTTTGTAGCTTGTGGCGGAAGAAGCGAACTTCCTTCTCCTTGCGCTCGTGGCGCTCCTCAGCACTCAGCTGTGGCTCAACGGGAGCGGCGGCCTTCTTCACGACTGGCTTGGGCTTGTTCGATTTGGTCTTCTCGCCGTTAGACTTGGAAGCGGAAACGTTGATCTTGATCTTGGGTTTCTTGACATCGGATTTTGACTGTAGTTGGTGGAATAATTGATTAGTAACAATATATCGTAATAATTACATGAAGTCCTTTTTGTTTTTTAAAAAAAAAATTCGTAGATCGGACAACGCCTGAACTTGATGCAAAAAGGTGTACTTACGTCGTCGTCAGCCTTGCGCTTCTTGGCCTTCTTAGGAGCCTCATCATCAGGGACTTCTAAACTAGATTTAGCCTTCTTCTTAGCCGCCTCCTTAGCAGCCTCTTCTGCAGCAACCATTTCCTCCTGGAATTGCTGCAGCAAGTCCTTGTAGTATTGAATAGGGTGCGCTTCGGAGGCAAGCTCGAAAGCAGTCTGTAGATCCTTGCGCATCTTATCAGTCTTAGTTTCGCTGGCCTTCTCGGGAGTAAGCTCAGAGAGGATGGCATTTGGCACCCAGCCGCTATTGGTTTAAATGTTAATTGGCTGTTGATCAGGTGGTTTCATTTGTTGGAGTACGTGGGCGTGGAGTATTCCACAGCTCCGAAAACAACGGCATTATCCAAAATCATCACCGCATCGACCGAATCGTATGTGATAATGAAAATGCGGATGTCAATTACAAGGCATCGTGACTTACAACTCGTTAGTGTAGAGGTACATGACAGGGAAGGTTCTGTCGTTCATACGCTTTCCGCCATCGGCATAGTCCTCACGGTATGTTCCATCAGCACGTCTGGCGGTGACGGGTCTGGTGCTAAGTAGCTGGTTGGGCAGCATGTCTTCATCGGCGATAATGGCGGGCCAGGCAGGGAAACCCTTGAGCTTCACTAGGAACTGGTCACCAGGCTTTGCATCGCGATACTGCGGTGAGGTCTTGACGCCCTTCTTTTTTTTACCACCCGCAGATCCGGCGGCGGCCTTCTTCTTGGGGGCAGGCTTGGGCTTCTGCTTTTTCGCGGCTGCTGCAGCATCTGACTCAGCCTTGTCGTTGGTCTCGTCTGGCTTATCGTTGGATTCTGTACACAAGGAATCAAATCGTTAGTAGATATTCGTAGCGGGCATATATCGAGTATGTCCGAAAAAAATAACAAGGCTCGCCGGCTCGTGATTGCTCAGAATGGAAAGCGCGAGGCAAGGCTGTGCGCCTAGATGCGCACACATGGCAGCTACTCTGTTGGCGACGGCGTTGAGACCCGCAGTCGAGCTATCGAGCGACCGGCAAAATTGCGCGCGCATATTGCGATGTGTCGACCGCGCATATAGTGCGCCATCGACAATTTGACGACAGTATTGCCTAGACAATTGCGACTACACAATCTACCGTGTTGCGATCACGCGCCGTAGTTGCGCGATGCAGGCCGTTTGGATGCTTATTCGGCCGAGGCCTGCCTTCCCCATCGAGTGGCGATAGAATTGGTACCTACCTTCAATAGTTTTCTCATCGGCATCAGTCATCTTGACGTCCTCTTCGGTGGACTCGACGACAGCCATAGGCTCCTCCTTTTCGGGTGTCTTCGCGATAGAGGGCATTGTGGAAGTGATGTGTTTTATGTGAGTGTAGATGCGAAGATGGTTGGTAGATGGCAAGGCCGACTAGCTAGGTTATGATCGAGGCAGCTCGAGAACGAGGTGATGCGACAAAAATTCTTGTTGCGCCGAGACTGTGGGGGGAGACCGTATGAGATAGTACAAACAGTATATAAAAATAAAATGTAAGATCAAAATACAGCCGGCTGCTGGTGATGCTCGGGGTATAAAGTGAAGAAATTTGATGAGGTATGTTAGGTAGATAGCCAAGAGAAAACGAGAGATGGAGGAGGAAAAATAATCCTGGGTAGGTTGTTAATGGAGCAATGTAAGCGGACGCGCCACGAGACGCGTTGGTTGCTAACGGCGGCGTTTTTTTTCCTCTTCAACTCGGAAAAAAACGAGCTTTGCTGCCAAGGGCCAAAGCAGAAAAATCGGTTCGAGATCGAAGATCGGGAACACCTAAGTGGACCAAAAATTGCTTATTATTAGACTCAACAACGACGCGGTCAGAGAATGGCAGGTTTCTTTGCACGAGCTGTAGGTTTTGAGAACTATAAGCAGTAGGATATATGCGTTTTTAAACTTTTTTTTTTCTTTTTCTCTTTCTATGTAGAGGGGCTGGAAAAAAAAATTATCAAGAAAGAAAATAACAACACAGCGCTAACTCGTCGGAACGGCAAATATGACTTACGGGCGGCGTTCCTCCTGTGACTTGTTGCAGTAGTTACCAGTCAGAGCTTGCAGCGGATGTTACTCTTTCCCTATCGAAGTGGCAACTGACGCTGGCTCAAGTGGGCGTCCCAAGCAATGGGGGCACAACAGGCGCGAGACAACTACCAAAGACGAGATCACTTGTGGAGACTCTGCGCTTGCTTCCCTATTTTTCCATTTCTGCGCTCCCCTGCTTGCCGGCACTGGTCTATTTTTTTTTAATTCTTCTTTTTGTCTTTCGCTCCACGTTTTGAAGGCATTCTCGATGCTCTTTGGCATATTGCTCAACTAGACAATGTGCCAAAGTAAAATACACCAATGCCTGAGATACTTGCTTGTGAACGCGGCGCTCGAAGCTGCCTCGAGCTTTCCGGAGCTCTCCGAGCTAAGCTTTCTTAGCGCTCGCTGCTTATTGGCTGGAAACTGATATCATAGCACGTGACCACAAGCAATGGTTTTTCCTTTTTAATTTAACGCTACAGTTTCGATAGCCATTGATTCTCCCTGCATGCATTTGTGTTTTTATTGCCTTATTGCTCTCTTTCTAGCCAGGTCTGCACGGAACTCTTGATGGGCACGTCGACGTAAATTGCATGCTGTCATTGGGACCTCTGTTGAAATTGCTAAGATTGGCCAATGTCAACACCCAATTGAGTTGTCAAAACATTGGTCTCAGCCCCCCCCCCCCCTAAATAGCCTAAGCTTGAAGCCTTCTAGCGCTGTAGAGTGATGCCCGCAGGGTCCCCTTCAGTAACTCTGAGTTTCCCAGAGCGTTACCTATTTCGGCGTATTAGTGAATCGTCCTAGTTTGGCTTGTTGTCAAGCAACTCTTTTTTACTCGGCAACAAATCCAAGCGGTTCGTTCCCGTTGCTATTGTTTTTATTCGTCCTTTTGCCAGCCTATATCGAGACCTGCCTACAGATCCATCCTGGCATATGCGACTCGATAACGCTCTTCTTCACACCGTCTATTATTGGCAGCGCGCCTCCAGCCTCAACTCCAGCGCATGGTGTCAATATGTCTTTTGATGTTTTCCTGACTTGCACAAAGGCAATATTTAACTGCAGTGATACTCATAATGCCACAGGTCGCTTCATATGGCCACAATCAGCCTCTTCCCAGCCTCCTGTAGTTAGCCGACGTCACTGCCTTTTTGTATTCGGTATTTGATCCATGGACAGTATACTAGTCGCCAGCACATAAGCCACCCACCTTAAACGATATGTCTTCGTGAATTCAGAATCATCTAATGCGTAATTATTTTAGTAGACATGAAACAAGGCTAAGAGAATGCAGATATGACACTATAGTATAGACAGAAAATGAAATTTGCAAGCAGATAGAAAAACACAGAAACACCAATTCCCTTTGTTGTAGATGCCCGCTACCCGCTACCCTCTACTCTTATTCTTCCTCCTCCTCCTCTTCGCTATCAGTATCCATACCCTCTGCAGCGGTGACCTCGAACTCCTGCTCCTGATCAACACCCATGTAGCTGTCGCTCATTAAGAACAGCTTGCATTTATGCACACCAGCTGTTGGCACAGTGAACTCGAGCTTGATCTTGAGTTCTCTACCAACAGTCACTCTCTTGATCGCCAGTAGACTCTTGGTAGATTCTTCACCAACCACAAGCCACCAATTCTCCATCTTCTTGCTAGGGTAGAACGGCGCATGGACAGATGCGTCGAACTCGTCATCTTCGTCCATATTGCGTGTGATTGATACCTGAAGATATGCTGGTTCGCCGGCTTGGATCTCTTCCTCATCGAGGACTTGGTGCTCCAACTCGATATCGGGATACTTTTCGTTGGTGAACTTGGCAACTTCGACAAGTTGGTTGTTGGGTAGACCAAGTCGCTTAATGAGAGACTTGTAACCGGGCTCTTCTGGGTTCATGGCCTCCATGAAGTCGAAGACATCGTTGACACTAAGATGATGTTAGTAATTTATTGAGATGGTTGAAGTGGGAACTACAGTATAAGATGTGAACTTACCCAGCATCGTTGGCAGCCTTGATAGCCTCAGGAGAGAAGTGAGGAATCTGCTTCAGGGGACTGTCACGATCCCACATGGCCTGTACGACCATTTGAGACATCTCCATGGCATTCATAGTATTCAACCAACCCTCAGAAGACAAAATGTCAACAGCGGCACTCAGTAAACTGAGAACCTTGGTAAGGATAACCTCCTGGTCTTTGGCTAAGTCGATAGGTAGTTGCATGCGGGAGAAATGGGCTTGGAGGAGAACAAACGCTTTGAAGTGCGCAGATTCGCCATTGACCTCCGCCATTTTTACGGGGAGCATATTATAGATCTTGCGAAGAAGGCTCTCCTCGTGACGGCGTGACTGTAGAGTCTCGAACTCCGTGGCGGACGTGATTATCTCCAGGATTCCCTTGAGCTTCGTAGTTGCCTTGAGCGACATGAGGAATGTCTGCGTTGTGACGTTGGAGATGTTGTAATAGGCTGCGATCATGGCGGCATTCTGGGGCGAGATTGAGCCATCCTCTTCGTCGAAGTCGATGATCTTAGCCTCAGTCAACTCGTTTACAGCTGTTTCTACGAGATCGGAAATGTATGTGCTGAGACCGTCGTGGCTAGTATCGGTGAGTGCGTAGTAACTAGGATTGGCCAGAAGGCGGCGGTAGAGATACGTAAAAGTAGTCCAGTTAATCGCGTCGTCGATAGACTCGATCATCTTTGTGCTGACTTCAGTGACAAGAGCGTCATTCAGGTAGTTGTGGAGGTGAGATTCAACCGGCAGGCCCTCGTTGAGGAACTTCTTGAAGTACTCACGCTTCGCCGAGGGGGCCATGAGCACGCCACGTCCACGACCATCCTTAGACGGCTTCAGCGCCTTGCCAAACATATGAAGAACCTCTGCCATGGGATAATCGACATAACGATGTTCGCGGCCCTCAAAGTATTGAGTGCCCATGACAATAACCAGATGAGCAGTGCTACTCAACTCCCAACAAACATCACGAGAAGCAACCAAAACCTGGATAGCACCGTTATCGTACAGATGCTTAACAATCTTCTTGTCATTTTGGCTGAGCGCTTCATGATAGTAGCCTACACCATGTGAAATAGCCTCAGCCAGTGCCTCTTCGTGAATGTGTTCAAGAATGCGCTTTAATTGCTCAGGATCCGCATGTAGGAAGCGATCTTCTTGGTCATCAATTAGGCAAGCGGCAAGCAAGTCACGGGCCGTAGCGCGCGTTTGCTTTCTACTAGGCACAAAGACGATGGCAGGCTGGGAGGCCGAAAGTTGGAGAATTGAGAGGTATGTAGGCTTAGCCATAGCAAGCATAAGAGAAGGGAAATGCGGCACAGAGTATGACTGGATATGTAGTTCCAAGGGAATAGGACGCACATGAGGGCTAAAGTTGTAGATGTCATGTTTCTTAGCACCAATCCATTCGCCGATATCCCGAGCATTGGCCAGAGATACACTGAGAGCTACAATTCTCATCGGCTTCTCAATTTGTGTACGGATGAAGTGCATGCGCGACACAATTACTTCATATATGTAACCCTGTGAACCACCGAGAAGATGAAGCTCATCTGCTATGAAGAGCTCCACAGTCTGTACATTCTTACGGCGACGCCATTGTCTTGACAGCACATCCCATTGTGGAGGCGTAGCGAGGATCAGATCACCTTGCTCAAGTAACTTCAAGTCACGAGTAGTCTCGCCGGTGAGCTTGACAATTTCCTTGCTGCCACGCACGCTACTCAGACGCTTTTGCCAGTCCTGGAGTTGAATATCAACAAGTTCCTGGGTCGGCGCAATATAGACAGCACGGCCAGGCTCTTGTTGAGTCCACAGTCTTAGGATAGAGAACTCGGCACATACCGTCTTTCCACTTCCTGTTGCCGCAGAAATGAGCACATTCTGATTTGTGGTGAAGAGGGAGTTGAATGTCTGCGTCTGGATACGGTTGAAGTGGTTCCAGTCAGGGTAAAGAGCCTGATAATCTTTCAGCTTCAGGGCAGACACAGGCAAGGGCTGGAGCTCGAGCAACTCAGTATAGGGAGGAAACTTCTCAGGAAGAATCAACTTTTGGAAGCTAATTGGCAGACGAGTCTCCGAGTGCATCCAGCGGTCTGAAATGACGGAGATGAAGTAGTTTGGCGGCATAGGATCCGAAATAGGCACAGTGAAGTCGACGAGATGTTCGTTGTCCTCAGACAGAGCATAGTCCTTGCGCAGCAAAAACTGATCATAGAACAGGATTTCTTCACCATCACAGTCTTCAACTACGATCCAGAAGCCCTCGGAAGTTCCATGCACAGCGTCATCCCATTCAAAATTAGGCGAGATAGAAAGGCCTACATGAAGCAGGGACCGGGTGATAGGCTTGGCATAGGCTTGGACCTCAAGGCGCGGGAACTTGGCAACAAGCTCGCAGACAGTCTTTCCAGCGCGGGGCATGCCCAAAAGCTCACCCATCCGAGGCGGGTCCAGGTCAAAGTATGCGCTCCAGGGTGCCTCAATACGCTCCATCTTGTGGAAGATGTCACGAGGGCAGCCCGGGAATTGACGCAGGGGGGACATTGTAGGCCACATCCGCTTCTCGGCCATCTTACAAAGATCAAGGGCAGTCTTTGCAACAGACGACCAACCCTTTCTCATCGCAATCTCAAAGACGGCACGCAGAATACGACCAGCAGATTGTGTAACATACACCATGTCGGCAACAAGAGCAAGACCATCAAGCTTGAGACGAGAGATGTACGCCTGTAGTAGTACGTTGATTTTGGTGTGTGGCTCCTCAATGCTTTCCTTGATGGGGATAGGAACCGACTGCAGCAATTTGGCGAGCTCGACCTTTTCGTCTTGACGGATGGGGATGTACTTGAACTCGGCAGATAATGCAAAGATTCGGAAGAAATCGATGACGTTGATAGAAGGTTGGATCAACGTGTTATAGGTCTCCATAGAGTCGTGGGTTATGTAGTAGTGAGACGCAATACGACCAAGTTCTGTCGACTGCAACTTACCAGTCTTTTCATCATACTTGACAAGATTAGACTTGCGAAGAATGAGAGCAGCAGAATGTATCAAATCAACACGTTTCTGTTCCAACGCATCATCATCCTCATACTCTGCTCCAACTTGGTAGAGACCAGGTGAACGAAGCATACGGACAAACAGATATGTGTAGCCAAGCCATTCGACACCTTCATCACGGGTTCGTACGTTGCCGAGTACAACTTCAGCATTGAGATTATCGACTAATCGGCTAACAAGCTGACTTTCAATGGGCAGTTGCTGGTTCATGAGTGAAAGGTAGTATTGAATCTCGGACTGAGACGTGATAATGATACCTTCACCATAGGTGTCGAACTGTGGACGACCGGCACGACCCAGCATCTGGAGCACATCCTGGGGACTTAGTTCAACCCAGTTACCCTTTTCTGGAGAGTAAACCTGAGTGCCCTTGATGATTACGGTATGGGCGGGCAAGTTGACACCCCAAGCAAGAGTAGCTGTGCAGACCAGCACTTGGATAGCACCACGAGCGAACAAATCTTCGACATCTGAACGATCCATTCGGTTCATACCGGCGTGGTGGATACCGAAACCTTGTGGGAGCAAGTCTTTGAGATCTCTGTTTGTGGCATCATCGGCAGCCTCCTTCAAGACTTCACGACTACCAGCGTCATGTTTCAGAATTTGGTTGATTGTGCCAAGTTCCAAGGCCTTGTCGCGAATGTACCGTGCAGTTTTAGCTGTTTCTTTACGCGAGTGAACAAAGATAAGCATCTGGTTGCGATTCGTACCAACATGCTCAATGACCTTGTTATAGCACACATCGTTCATGATCTTGAGCTGCTTGATAGGCTTCCTATCAGTCACACCGACAAACTCTTGGCGAAGAGGGCAAGGACGGAATGAGCCATCGAAATGGAAGACACCGGTGGTGGGGTCTGCGCGGATGAAACTGGCAACGTCCCGGTAGTTGGGCAGAGTGGCTGAAAGACCGACGATTCTCACGGCTCGCCCGACTGTTCTGTTTTGCGGATCGTACGTGCCACGATACTTTCCAGCACGGGGCCACGATCGTCGTGTAGCAAGTGGATTTCGTCGATGATGATAAGGCGGACAAGGTTGGTGTAGGTGAGATCAGTGGCCTTGCGGGTGATGACATCCCACTTTTCAGGAGTGGTAACAATAATCTGGGTCTCTGCGATTTGTTGCTTAGTGAGTTGGCGATCACCAGTCAACTCAGCAACAGTAATGCCATATGGCTCTAACCGCATGCCAAAGTTTCCGACCTGTTCCTGAACCAAAGCTTTCAAGGGGGCGATATAGACAATCTTGAATGCATCCAGATCAATGATACCAGTAGCAGCATTGCGATGCTTGCCAACTTCGCGAAGGATAGTAAGCATAGACACGTTGGTCTTTCCACTACCAGTAGGAGCACAAACAAGCATATTGCCGTCATCTTCGAAGGCAGTTGGGAAACACTTGGACTGAATTCGGTTCAGTGACTTGGTTGTGCTAAATGGTAACCGAGCCCATTCGGGCATTTCTGTGATAGGGATCAACGGGTCATTGGGATCATTGCGTTTCTTGGGAGCTGGAACGTGAATTTCTTCGTAGCCCTTGAATGTACGCTTTGAAGACCCCTCGGGCAAGCGGACCTTGGGATTGGTCATCAGATGGTTTCCCTGGTCAAATACCAAGTTTTCCAGGTTGATAGTTTTGCGAGGTGCAAGTCCACCAACAAGCTGGCCTTCGTTCTTCTCGGTCTTCGGTTGAGTGGCGATCATGTCGTTGGGGACGTCGATATCCATTTTTATCTCTTTCTTGAGCTTGGAGTCAGTTGAGCCTTTGCCGTGAAGCTCGTTAAGAACCCATTGTAAGCCTTCAGATGCCATCTCACGCTCAATGACTAACCGCTTCTCCTCCCCT
This sequence comes from Davidsoniella australis, assembly GCA_009806335.1. Lineage (NCBI taxonomy): Eukaryota > Fungi > Ascomycota > Sordariomycetes > Microascales > Ceratocystidaceae > Davidsoniella > Davidsoniella australis. The sequence continues at coordinate 43,232 of RHLR01000006.1, forward strand.
TCAGCTCTTGCTAGGCGAGTCAGCCACACAACCTTCTCGCGGTTGGCGATCAACTTATTAACCAGTTCATGGTGCTCAAAGTCAAATAGCTCCATGAGGTCATTTTCGATCTCACGCAGTTGCTTTTCTTCACCACCGGCTTCACTTGGTTCGCCTGACAATATTTGTAAGGCTTCTTGTGTCTTGTCGTGTTGTTCGTGAGGGTCTTGGTAAAGCTGTCCGATGAGGCGTTGAAGCCAGTATGCGTCAATTTCGCGGGCTGGTATCGATTTCGCAGTATCTTTTGACTTGTCGTTGTTCTTTCCGGATACTGGGGCGGAGTCTAGGAGAATTTCGTCGCCATCATCGCTCAGGGAACCGTCTTGCTTGTCGGTCTTGGCTTCGTCGTTTTCTTCGTCTTCGTCATCAGAAGAGTGGTCGCGAACTTCGTCGACGAAGCCGCCGTCTTCTTCTTCTTCGTCGTCGTCGAAAGTAACGGCAACACCCTGGCGTTCGTCGAGCTCGTTGTTCTCATCTACATCCATGACACTTGCTTGACTCTCGTCGTCTTGTGCATCATAGTCGGTAATCTTTTTAGAGAGGTTCATGAGCTCATTGAACTCTTTAGGGCTGAGAGAGACACCCAGGATGTCGTCAATCTCCTTTTTCCTATCGAAATCTTTCATATCCTCGTCTTTGAGATATTCGAGGACAGCGTCGGCAGCACTGCGTACAACATCGTATGAGACATCACCAAGGTTGTTGGCAACGATAGTAAGAATGAGGTTGAATGTGACTCGAGTCTCTACGGTTCGAGGTCTGTACTGAATACCCTCAACAGCAATATCGGCGGCACTTAGTCCACGGCCAAGCGCATTGTTGGCTTTGCTTTTGCGCTTCTCACGTTCAAGAACTTCACGGCCATCTTGTGCGCTTCCACGCTCGATATTTGAAAGAACGGATGTCTTCTTAGATTTTGGAACAGAGTCACGGAGAACTTGTGAGCCCATATCTGAGATTCTGAGACGTCCAGAAAGCGACTCGGGGTCGCCAGTTGCCTCGTCATGTCTTCTGGTTACAAACCGGCGATCGGCCTGAAGAACCAGGTTGGACATAGCCGAGTACTTGTACTGCGACACATCGCGATTGGCGCCCGACATGGTGGGCAACAGTGTGAATCGAAAAAAATTAGGGAAAAGTTCGTGATAGTTTTCGGCGAGGCTGAGCTTCAGGGTAAGCTCCCGAAAAGGTGAAAAGAAAAGGCAATCAGGCCATTCAGTGGTAAAAAGAAACAAAGTACAAGAATCCACACGTCGTTGGGCCTAAGAATCGAGTTTTGGGGTGTCAGGGAAGCCCAATTGACGCGGTGAATGTGTAGAAAGTTTGTTCTTGATACTTTTTTGCTAGCAGCCTTGCACTAACATCCAGATTTGTCGCAAATCGCTAAACTTGATGTTACCAGAAATTATTTTTCAGCCTCAAGCCTTGTGTGGCAAAAGGTGGGATGTCACGTGCTATCGCGTTCGCTAAAATCGAACTTACAATTAGCTATACCTTAACCCTTACGCTATGCACTCAAATGATCTTAACAAAGTTGATCACTACAACCTAATCTTGATAAACTACTATTACTCTATGTAAGGTGTATATAACCTTAATTGACTTCTATCTCCAACTAAATACTTTCTTGTTTTTTGTTTTCGTTCATCAACCTTCCTATTCTTTTTTGTAATTGCATCGATATTCAAACCAAGCCCCTGAACTTTGAGACTTCTTATACACTTTTCATAACCATAATAGCCAACATGGATGGGGTCGATAGTATTATAGCGGAAATACAAAAGGCTTTTGAGCCTTATGTCAAGCCCCGGAGTGAAGTTGCCTATATACGCCGAACTCTTGCCTTGTATCTCCAAGATTCTGTTCAAGGGCCCGAGCTCGAGAGCCCAATTCCCTTGGTTGATGAGTCATCAAAGGTTACTATCCCATCTGATATGGTTGGCTTGCGGAAACAGTATCTGGAGGCACTCGAGGCTAATCTAAAGGCCCATGAAGCGTTTCGAGGTGTACGATCTCAATTATATAAACCACGGAGTAAAGATGCATCTGGCCTCATAAAGATGGATGCTGTTCACGACCAGTTGACGTTCATAAATCTCAAGCAGAGGGAAGAGAAGCTATCTGTTATCAATAGGTATCTAGACGAATTGAGTCAAAAGGATGCTGCTCAGCCTGAGTTTCTGAATACCAATGAATTGTTCCAAGATACTGTTCCATTGCCTGAGATCCCCGAAGAGATCGTTACCGGTACGATCTTGGATACCCCGACCAACAGCAAGAACTCCAAGACAAGTCAAGTCCGACTAGCAGAGCTCGACAAGCAGATCTTGAAGACAAAACTTCTTCTCAAGAAGGAAGAACAGCTTCTTGAAACTGCAAGAAACCTTTCGCCTGTGAATCCGGATCGTATCACAGAAGCCCGCAAGAGATACGCCTTAAATGCAACCCGCAATGAACTGATAACGTGGATTGAGACAGAGCTATCGAAGGCCTCTGGCGACGACTCTGGTAGCAACTTGCGGCGTTCCTCCGGAGCGCATAAAATCGTAACACTAGATCAGCTATCTGCCCTGTCAAAAGAGGCGAAAGACAAGTACGCTGAGTACAATGCGCACCGACAGGCCATGCTAGATGTAATCGGCAAGATGCCAACCCTCGAGAATCCGCCTTCGATCCAACCAGCCCAGCCCTTGGTACCTGAGCAGTCCGAGGTTTCATCGCCGCCAGTGACACATCTGGTGACACCTTACATTAATAAGCTGTTCACCCTATCCCGTGAACAAAAGGGGATCATCACTCACAAAGCCCACATGACAACAAATATGTCTAAACAAGGACGCGATGCTCAACAGATTTTAGATCACCTAGCAGAAGAAAGTCAACTACTGCCCAAGTTTCCCATGGGACCACAAGATAATGCTGATCAAGATGATCAGATGGATCCATCTGCGCGGGTAGCCGAATGGGCATATGCGTCCGAAGCTGCTAAACTGGCTAGCTTGGAGGTTGTCGCAGAGACGATGGAGACTGGCCAGATGGCGTTGGAGGAAACACAGACTGTCTTGAGTGACATACAGAAGGCACTAGATCCCTCGATCAGCGATACGCATGATAATGAGGCTTCTCCGACTGACGGCGATGATGATATATGGCTTGCTACAAAAAGCCCAGGAGCTGCACCTGCACGTGAGATTAAACCTAAGACGGTATCAAATGGTGATGTTTGGTCACGCATCCATGGTAGATTTGGTCTCATTGGAGAGTAGCTTCATTTTATGGTAGTACAGATTTATGAGAATTATGATAGATTAAGGAATTCATTATTTATACTTTTTTTCTTGGTGATATCATATGAACTCTAATAACTCTGTCTATGAGAAAATCCATTATAGGAATATAACGACTACTGTACCTCTATTTCGCTAAAATCCCAGCTATTCTTAGAGAAAGATCAAGGATAGACAAGTGCTCATCTGCGCCATCTAGTAGACGCTTATCAACTTCAGAAAAGACTAAAACGATCCTGTTCTTATGATCATCCTTGATAGTCTCATCAAAGACGATAGATTGATATAACTGATAGTGATAGTTAGTATATACATATGTAAGAGTTCAAAAAAGCGATTGACTTACTTGTGATAGCACCTGACTCGCACTCCATCCATCGGCAATGAACTCCTCCACAACGCTCGAAATACGTGGGTAAGCTTCCTGTCTAGGGTTAGGCCGCATCGCATCTACCAGCCGGTCGACGGCAGAGTCGGGGATTACACCGGCGATCTCTTCGATGATCTTTATAGTTATAGGCGTTTTAGGAGTGTCTACATCCATAGCTTCATCGCCATCGGCACCCTGAGCCTTGGCACCAACAAGGCGAGCAGCACTTTGTAGGAATGTGATGGCTTTTCTCAGATCTCCTTCACTTGCCTTGATCAGAGCATCGACTGCACCATATTCCAAGGGGACAGCCTCCGCATTGGCGATCAGGTCTAATCTATTCTTGGCATTGCCTTGATCTAGACTCTTGAATCGGAACTTGCTGCAACGACTGGCGAGAGGGTCTATTATACGGGTAACATAGTTGCAAATCAAACAGAAACGGGTGATTTTGCTGTACGTCTCCATAGTACGACGCAAAGCACTTTGAGCGTCTTGTGTCATCGAATCGGCCTCATCTAAGACAATGATCTTGAAAGGAGGACACGGGTATTTGTCTTTGTAGTGTGGTGGTGGGTTCGTAAGTTGCATGCGAGCAAAGTCCTTGACCTTCTCTCTGACGATAGAGATACCACGTTCATCTGAGGCGTTGAGCTCTAGCACTCGAGAGCGCATCATCTCAGGACCGTAAAGCTCCTTGGCAAGAGCAAGAATCGTAGAGGTTTTACCTGTACCAGGTGGGCCATAGAACAGCATATGTGGGAGCTATATATGCAGTAGTGGTGAGAATAGAGCACAAGGAAACATGTTGGTAGCGTAGTGGATTATGGGTACTGACATTGGAAGCGTGGAGGGTCTTGCGAAGAACAGTCGTGGTGTGATCTTGAGCAGCAACATCGTCAAGAGTCTTGGGACGGCTAGAATGAAGCCAGTATATGTTAGCATGATTGTAACGATTATCATGAAGGGGAAAGGACTACCCGAGCTACCGCATAGGATATTCAGTACATACTATTTCTCAACCCATGGCTGAGCTCTAGAGGTATCTGTAGTCTTGTCCGACTTGGCGGTGCTGTTGGCAGCTGCCGCTTTGCGCGCCTTGAGATCAAAAAAGCTAGCCATGGCGTTGAATGTGATGAAGACAATGGAGAGGTTGTGGACAATAGGAAGCTAAAGACTACGATGCAACGACGATTGTAAATAAAAGGATAGTGCTGTAATGGCCGCTAAAAATCAATTAAGCCCAGAAAGTTCAACGCGTTTAGTACGCGACGTTATATCGATAGCGGACAAGCTCACTAAAGCCCAGAACAAGGGTTATATCCTACAGAGGTACCCACAATTCGGCTACACTACAACTATTGTTTGCTCTGCTGGGTTTGAGAGTAGGCAGCAGACAAGCGGCAGTAGAGTGGTATGGTATGCATACTATGTACATATATGGTATATGATGGTTATATATCTACATGTGTTCTCCGGTTCAGATGCATAGGCCAAAGTCAAGATAGGGCAAACATAGACTCTTTACGGTGGCCATTGCAGAGTAGCAAAGATATATTTTGTAGTTACCGACACACTAGCTCATACCAAACTGTGTAAGTTAGCTAGGAAAACATATCTCAAACGTCATGGCTGATTTTAAGCCAAACCAGCCGTTTTAAAGAGCCCAATGAGCCAGTTGGTTGCTGGCTACAGTGAAATTAAGACGGTATTTCAAACGCCAATGCCCATTTGATTTAGAGAGTGAGACTTTTCCCCTTCGATTCAGTGAGCAACTACGACTTATGTATTAATGCCTATAAGGTTGACAGTAATTCTAGCTTAAAAAGCCCTTTCCAAACTTCAACAATCCGCTTTACTATTTTGTTTCCTGATCCAACATTCTTTGTATCATTCTTTTAAACACTAGAAATAGCCCACCGTTAATTGCCAGAAATTCGCTCTGTTTGTTTTCCATCCATACCATTTACCACTAAGTCTGCCGCCTCATTTGCCCTCCATCATCACATGAATTGTTTCGCCTTCTAGGTTATATTTTCGTGGCGACCCTCATCAATAGCTTCTTGAGCCAGACCATAAATTGCTACCGCATCGTCCACACCTATCCATCCTGGAATTGTCACCTAGTGCAGCATCTTGCCTATCTGCATTTGTCAGGCGTCAGGATGGCAGAACAATCCATCCTACGCATCACCAAGGTTCGTACAATGAATGGCCGGACTCCACCCGTGAACATTCTTAGGGCCCGGCTTATCCACATGCGGGGTTTGACTTGCGAGGCTGACAATAAATTCGGTTTCAGGAAATCAGTGACCTCCAACGCACTGGCGATCTGTGTACGTTGAGCCCTATCAAGATGTCCTTTGACCACTCGCCGTATCACATCTTGGATTGATTAAGCTAATATCGTAGCCTGTAGCTTTGGCGGTAGCTTGCAAAGATGCCGATGTTCGCACTGTCAGGAGTCTCATTATCGGACCACACGAGACACCATATGAATTTGGGTTTTTTGAGGTAGTTAAAATTTCTACCCATTGGGTGAATAAAAATTGTCCCAGGCTAACTGTTGCAACATGAAAAGTTTCAAATGACTTTCAATAGAGGTATATAACCTTGTCACTTGGCCACTCTGTAATACATATTAGCTGTATTCAAACACTAACACTCATCTATAGAATATCCGCGAATAGCACCTGCTGTATCTGCTCTAACTACAAACTTTGGTCGGTGCAGATTCAACCCGAATATCTATGCCAATGGCAAAGTGTGCCTGTATGTCCGCTTAAGCAATATTCGAAGGCCTTCTTAAATCTCATTTACTAACCATGTGACACATTAGATCAATCCTAGGGTATGCTGAGAAAGTTTGAATGATGTCAAGAAATCACCGAGGCTAACCCATTTTTGCTAAAAGAACATGGAGAGGTACACGAGGTGAGCAATGGTCCGCTGCACAGGGTATGGAGTCGATTCTTTTGTCGATTCAAAGTCTCATGTCATCCAATCCATATGAAAACGAGCCAGGGTTTGAGGACGCTTCTCACCCCGATGATCTAAAACTCAAGGAGGCATATGTAAAGAAGGTAAGTTTTCAACTAGAAAGATATATTGTCAGTGATACTATTTCTAACTCGTTGATAGATTCGGCATGAGACGTTACGAATCACTGTGATTCAGAGACTCGAAGAGTTCTTAGCAGCTGATGAAAAGACTCCAGACTCTACGAAAGATCAAGATTCGGATGACTTGAACCAATACATCTTCAGAGATCTTATCAAGCAACGCTTCTTATGGTACTACTCTGCGTTTCAGGATTCAATCGAGAAGGCCAAGCAAGAAGTACAGGTACAAGAACCATTCGTGAGGATGCCTTTTGAGGGCCGTGGGAATGTTCTTGAGGGCAAATTCAACTATCCCGAGCTGGAGCGACGCTTGGTAAAAATCAAAGAAGCCTTGGATGCGGAGCCTAGTACATGGGCCGAACAAGGGCCTACGATGCTGAAGGACGAGAAGTCAGTCGCTGTCAACCTTCTTAACAAGTTTCACCAAGTCGTGAATATCTGGAAAGCATCTGATATCCCCCACTCTATTGCCCTCCAGAATGGTAACCCGTTTGTTTGGATACTCACGTATTTTGGACGTCCTATGAGCCTGTTCGATGGTGGCGTTCTGACCATCGTCATAAACTTCAGCCCTAATTTCCCCGAACAACAGCCTCGTGTGAAACTTCAAACTCACATTTTTCATCTTCGGATCGCAAATGATGGTACATTGTGTTATTTCCCCAACCCTATGAAGAAAGAGGACGTCAAGCTGCATCTGAGTGCTATAATAGAGGCACTCGAAGAAGAGGAGCCAGCGTACGATCCACGAACATTGATCAATCCTGAAGCCTTCAAACTCTATTGGGGCACACCTGCAGATCGTAAGACTTACAACCGTCGTGTCCGTCGCTCCGTTCAAGACATCATGGAGTAAGTTACTCGTAAACCCTAGAGATTACACCTAGACGATGTCGTACTAACATATAACAGCAACTATGCCGAATAATACGCATACCTAATGTCATCACCCCACATAGATCGAGTAGCTCTAGTCTGCTATAGACTCACAGCTATGACACATAATGTCCAATATTTAGTGACAATTATGATTACATTCTGTACCGGAAGGGGGGGGGGGGTTCATGTTGAGGTTTCATATCATCTTTTCATAGAAGGGGAATCTAATTCACCAGAGGAGACTTTGCGTTGGATTTTTTTATTTTCAAGTCATGCTATATCGGCAAAGTGTTTCTACTAAGTGCATAAATTCGTCTAATGTTGTGGTTTTAGTTTCTATCTGTGCAAAAGGCCCCTCCTCCTCCAAAAAAAACCCGGATAGCCATGTCATCAATGATAATGCCTCACAAGAGGACAAATGAGCAGTCGTAGGTGATGTTACCATTCCATGAAACTCTCACATGGCTCGATTGTGTCGATTGTTGCCATGTTAGGTGATGATTTGACGCAGATACAAATATACCAAGATATGGGTAGAGGTCCATCTCTCATCTTTTGGGTGGTCTCCCGGGAGCCTTTGCATTCTTACGTCCTCCGCCCGAAATGGCCCCTACAGAAGTAGTCGACCCAGTCCGACGCTTATCCGGCAAAATATCTCGGCCTGGAACATATGGCGCCGCAATACCGACGTATTTTTCTGCAGGGACATCACTAGGATCGCTACCGCGGAATTCATACGTACCGTTTGGTGTAAAGAAAGCGGGCGCGCCTCCGGCAGGACGCTGGACCTGTTCAGCGTGTATTTTATCGAGAGCTTCGCCTACAACAGCGTACTGTGACCAGTTGATAGGGGGGCATCGCACGATGTTTTGCTCACCGGGGAGATTTGCCCATGCAGGCTTTTTAGCCTTCTTAGCCTTCTTTTTGGCTGCGCGGGCGGCTTTTGCTTCCGTGTTGTGTGAGCTGCCTTCACCGCCATTATCGGACCCTTCCATATCGATATCAGATTCGGAAGATGACTCAGAAGAGGAGTCAGAGTAGGACGGTATGGTTTCTCCGCTGTTTCGCTCTCCGGGCATGAAGCCGTCGGCCATTTGGACCACGCCAGATTGAAGATCTCTAACAAAAGTCTCCGGTTGTGCAAGGGCTTCATTCTTTGCACGTTGAAGAGTCACCATGTCGTTTTCAGCGCGTCGGCGCTGCATCTGCAAAATAGCGATTGCGCTTTGCAGGGCAATGATGTCAGGGTTGGATTCTAAGTCTATGGGCAGCGGCGGCGGTATAGCGATCGTGTTCGTAGTCATATCTTGCTGGTTATTATGCGTCAAGGGCGCACGTGGTGGCAGCTGTTGTGCCGGTGGTTGTAGTGGTAGTTGATGCTGGTTTGGCGCAGATATCGCGGATGCCACAGCCGAGTTACTACTACTCGGCGCTGAGAAGGACGCCGCTTTTGTAGTTGGCACGAGCGCGGAAAGCGGCTGCTTTGGCATGTTTGCTTTGGAAGTAGGATGGGCTTCCGGTCTCGAGTGTGACAATGGGGGAGTTATGGGACTGACTGGCGGTCGTTCTGGAGAGGTGCTACGCTTAGCATGCTGACTAGCGAGTGATGGTGGTAGTGAGGGCGACGGGAGCGCCATGCCCGTAGGTGCAGCGAGTGGAGTTGGGCCAGTTGTAGGTGGTTGTGAGGCACCGCGCGACACAGATACATGGCGACTGTGTGATTGAGATGAGCTTGAGCTGCCAGCGCGTGCGGGCGGCGTCATAGACGGTAGTGAGAGTGGAAGTGGTGAATGTACGCGCTGGTAGTGCTGGTGTTGCGCAGAATATTGACTATTCATCGGAGACGGTGGCTGTGGCTGTGGGTGCTGCAAACCAGCTGGTTGAGTTTGGGTTTGGTCGGGACGAGTCATTGTCATTGTTGCGGTTGTGAGGACGTCAAGTTCTTGTGGCGATGCGCAAACAACAGCAGGGATTCTTCGCTTTGGATCTGGCGATGTTGGGGGAGAGGACGAGATCGTGCTATCGTAGTCTTGATGCAGCGATGTAGAAGGCGTGGTTGGAGTGTGTCTAGTATTCCAGTGAGGCAAAGCCGATGTCGTAGGTTTTTTTGGTATTGTAGTTGCCGTGACTTTTTTGATATCTGTGCGAATCGTAGCACCGGTTATTTTGCGCTTGTTGTAGGTTGAAGGTTTAGCCTTGCCTCTGGCCGGTTTTGCGGTTATGAAATCCATATTTGTATTTAGCCAACTTCAGCTAAAGGGGACAAGGTATAGCGGGGTCTATGTTGGCTAGGGCATCAATCAAACCCGCCACAACATATAATGTGTAAATACAATGTTGAATCCGTATGTACGGACAGGGCAGGGGGTGGAAATTCTGTTCGCCTGTTCGCCTGTGCGTTGTATTTGTAGCACTTTATGGCCTATAAGCCGGCAGTGGGAATGAATTAAAGCTGTTGCTAGGTGCAACTGAGAGGGCGGGAAGGATGTAGAGCTCGAGTAGCGGCCAATATGCGCAAAAGCTCTGCTTTAAGAGGGGTGATTCGATGATATCAGACTATTTCAGCTGTTGCGACGATGATATTTGATGAATTAGATTTTGGTTGGATCCTGGATTGGCAATTTGTGTGAGGGAGAAAATTTCATTATCGGATGGCACTGGAATTTAGGAAGTTGAGATCATAATATAGGCATGTGAGGAATTACCAGTCAGGCAACTACCAACAACAGATGATTTTTAAGTTGGGGAAATATAGAGGCTACTATAACTACATACATAACTAGGTTATTATTATTGCTACTAAGTCTAGGGATGATATGGTTTTCAATTTAGGCAATCTCACTCTAGGCAAGCAGACTCTCTTGAATTATAATATGCTTGCCAGTTCTATGTTTGTAGGCGTCCAGCGCGACCAACTTGCACAATCTCACCAGTGTGCCCATCCTCACTGCTCAACACTGGCCACGAAGCGCCATCTGCCTTGGCTAACGTCACCTCTAACTTGGTGCCTAGAATCTTAAAGACTGATTTGGCAGGGTCGATGGAACCAAAGGTATTAATGTCCTTGGTATAACGCTTAGGTGTAGGGTCTGACGTCACTAGGTTGAGCTTGATTTGGTTATCGTTAAACGTGACAGTGGAGGTCTCCTTCGAGATCTTTTTCAAGAAGAACGATGCAATAACGGTATTCACAGTCTGGTAGAAATCTCTCCTGAAGAAATGTTAGCTTGCTGTAGTAGAATACAGTAAATGCTATACGCTGCGTTGTACATACCGGACAGTATTAAGAACATTATCTGCGCCACCTGCCTTCTGGCCCTTGGGGCCACTGCCAATGAACAAATGGCGGTTCTTGGTAGTGCAGCCCTCAATCTTCATGAATTGGTCAAATTCTAGCACACGGCGCTTGCAGCATGAGTAGCCTTTGGAACCCTCGTGGAAGATTGGAGTGCCAGGATGGTGTACACAGCTCTCGCCGTCTCTGCTAGCTCCAGCCTTGTACGAGACACCACATGTGCGTCGTCTGCATGTCTGGTTATCGGGGATATCGAGACTTGGATCATCGTTCTCGGATTCGGGGGGCGGGGGAGGGGCAGCTGGTGTGGCCTGGGCCGCAGCAATAGGCTTGCGATCAGGGACTTGAGAAGCCGCAGCCGCCTCATTCATCTTGCTGATCTTGAGGTTAAGCTCATCCTCGTTTACAGGCTTGCCTTCTTCAAGTTTGGCAGGCGCTTCGGTTGTCGAGTGCTTGCCTTCAGTGCAAGGCGGGATTGTCAAGAATTCGTCAAAGGTCAGTACACGAGGCTTGCAGCACTTCCAACCTATAGAAAATAAATTACTATTAGTTAGACAGGCTCAAAGCTATAGTACAACGGCATGCTAGAAATAAATCTAAGCAGCAAGCTCTATGCCACACAGGAATCACTATAGATTGCAACAGATAGCTAGCTAAGTTTAGGTTTCGAGCAAGTAAGTTAACGTACCCTTTTGACCCTCATGGAAGATAGGCGGACCGGGGTGATAAACGCAGCTTTCTTCCGTATCAGAAAAGGTCTTGCCGCAGCCCTGGCGAACACACTTTTGGGCCATGATGAAAACAAAAAGGACAGAGTCTCAACCGAGTCTCGAAAGAAACAAACTACCAAGATATACTGGCTAGAAAAACAATCTCGTCAAGGTTGTCAAAGTACAAACAGTTTTAATAACTAAAAGTGGCCGAGTTGTAATGGTGCGTTCTAAAACCATAGGCTATATCAGAGCCGTTTCGCGCTGAAGCATCAGAGCCACAGATGGTTCTAGAAAGCGCGGTAGACATTTTAACTTCACTAGAGCTCTCATAATACCCCACTCACCACACCAAGCTTCATCAACGAACTTCAATTTCTGCCGTTTAAAACGACAGATCGAATTTGCGATTCGCCTCTTAGTACTCACCGCCTTTTCAAGAATGCACAGTTAGGGTTATTGTAGTAGACTGACCTCTGTTAATCATACTAATACTAGTCTAGAAGCGTATATTGATTTGTATATATTTAATTTACAATAGCTGTTACTAATGGTACATGTTGTCCTAGTGGACTGCTGGTGTCTGTTCTAATTCATGCCCTCCATGAACTCGACTCTGTCAAGAATCATATCCTTCAAACCAAGATACTCTCTGAGAGCCTCCCACTCAGGCCCGCTCTCCTCTCCATGTTTCCAGACCTCCTGGAAGCCCCAAGAGAGTGCAATCTTGTCCATTGCCGCGCGCTCTTCCTCTCTTAACCATCGTTTCCGCATAGGTGTGCCCGGGATCCAAGTCACACGCTGCATATGATCCATAATTGACATGCGGGCAACAACTCCCATGAATCCCGTGAAGCCAACATAAGACATGATGCCCATGAAGGCAAACGACGTGGCCAACGTTGGATCAATGGACGAGTTGTACTGGGCGAATGAGTGAGCAATGCCGTAGGAAGTTGGTGGGATCAGCGATATCGCTAACGCAGGAGCAGTGCAATGAGTGACGATCTTCCGCAGATAGAACGGCGTTGAGCAATAGCATACATCTACGACGCCGAGAGCTGCATCGAGATCTTTCACAACAATGGCTACCTTGAGAGCAAGCGAGGCAGTATCCTCCTGGATGACAGCGGAGGGTCGGTTCGGATACTGCTTCTTGTAAACAATTCCGTTTTTGGACTTGACGGGCAAAGGCTTAGATCCAAACATCTGGAGCGCATCGGGGATATATCTCGCTTGGCCTAGCTCAGACTGGACGTTAATGAATTGGTCCAGTAGTAGCATGGTAACAACGACATTTGGGGCGGACAAGATGTTGTAGGCCGCTTGGGAAACTCGTTGGACCATTCTATCGCGGAGCTTGCTTTGGAAGGCGGCTGCCCGGTCTGCTGATTGGTTGGACTTATCATCAATGTTGAGGGGATTCGCGCTTTCCTGCTTCTTGTCTTGAACTATGCGCGGGGTCATGGCCTTGGCGGCAGTCAGACACGATTTGAGTGCAATAATGACCGCCTGTTCGTCAGGAATGTCCTCGCGGGAAAGAAACATGGCCTCGGTGCGGTCGACCAGAGACAAGACCTTCTGGAACTCGGCTGGAATAGCATTTTGAGGAGGGGCAGCAGCAGCGCTATAGAACCTCACGGCTTTAGACACAGGGCCTTGAGTGAAAGCGATAGGGCTTCTGGATGCCGTCCATGAATAGCGAGCGCTTTGAAGTAAAGAAGCCGTATTTTGAGTACAACTAGGAGCATGCGTAGCTCTTCGTGATATCGCAGCCGTGAGCTTAGCCGAGCGCTGCATTGTATCTTGAGGTCTGGGATAGGAAAGTAGCCAAATGCCTGCTAACGGATATATGCTGATATCAGGCTGTCCACGATCCTAAATCGGACAGTAGCTAAAAGAAGCTATCGTTGTATAGACAATACCGGCTACGATGCTTGAAAAAAAAGAGACTTGTAGAATTCTCGGGGATAGATAGGGTGTGGAAAATGATCGCGAATCCCGCTTTGGTAGCTGCCTCCATCGCCCGCCAGCAATATGAGTTCGTGCGAATGAGGCCGCAACTCTAGCCATGGTTGGGTTTTGTCTATAGCTATCTAGCCAGCACTAGCCAGCACTAGCCAGCAAAACCGTTAGTTGCGTTGGTCTATGCTGGGTGCCTACGAACTAAGCCGACAAGGCCCACTTTTAAGTAGGCTTCTCTAATGTCTTTACAGGGCCTTGTCCGGCGATTTTCAGGCCTTTTCTGGGAATTCTAGCCCATAGACGAAACAAGGCCCTCCTCTACTGGCCTCAGAATAATGTACCTTCTTGTCCTAAATAGCGCTTCAAAGTTCTGATTTTATTACTACGCTCTGGTTGTATCCTGTACTTTGTTTTCATTTTCGTATCCATTACTTATCAAAGCCATCTTCAAACTTGGCGCATTACTTTATTTCGTCTTCTTTTTCTCGTTCATATCACCTAATCACACATTCAAATTCTCGCCCTTTAGTGATCGTCTTGATTTCGCCCATCGCCATATATTTTGGCCAAGCGTCCGGCATCATCGGCGCTCTATGATTCAAACTATTCGATCGACACAGCATCATACGTGGTGGCCTCAATCTATCCGCACATACATACAGACAATCGTCTTCGCTCACTGCTGAACGCCTTCATCTTTCGGAACACATAGCAAACAAATCTGTGCCTCTCGACATCGACAACATGCCTCCTCCCCCTCCGCCGCCGCCGCCTCCTCCTCCGGGAATGGGTGGACCCCCTCCTCCGCCAGGCGGCCCTATAAAGATGCCTGGCGGTGGTGGTGGCAGTGGACGTGTGAGTCCAGTCCCTATATACCTATATTGTGAAGTGAAGCTCAACTGGCTGCAGCACGTGGATACTAACGCCGCATGACTTGCTTAGGGCGCCCTACTATCAGACATCACCAAGGGAAGAGCACTTAATAAGACCGTGACCAACGATAGATCGGCGCCTACAGTTGGAAATGTAGTAGACAAGAGCGGGCCTGCGATTGGGGGTGCACCTCCTGTGCCTGGGCTTGCTAAGGCTCCTACTATGGCCAGCGCTCCTCCAGTCCCCGGTATTGCCGCAGCGATCGCCAACCGCTCAAGAAGTAACAGCAAAGCCGATGCGCCCGGCCACAAGACGTCCAACAGTATCGAAAGTCCGCCGCAACTAGGCGGTCTCTTTGCCGGTGGAATGCCCAAGCTACGCAAGCGTGGAGGCGTTGATAGTAAGTTGCCGGATCAACAGGCAAGATTGCTTTGCTATAGACACTAACTTAACGTTTAGCTGGCCGTGACAACTCCGATAACGACTCTGCTCCTGCTAGAGGCGCTCCCGCCATTCCAACTTTTTCTGCGCCAAGGGTTCCAACTGCCTCTGCTCCAGCACCACCCTCAATCTCGGCACCACCTCCTCCGTCACAATATGCGCCGTCATTACCTGGTCGTCCATCCCCGAGACCGCCGACGGCAGCAAAGCCTCCGCCACCTCCCGTAGGAAAGAAGCCTCCACCGCTACCGGCCAGTCGAAAGCCGGCCACAGGTGCTCCTAGGGTTCCTGGCGCTCCTGCACCGCGGGTACCATCTTCCTCGGCTCCCCCCGTTCCCTCTAGTGCACCACCACCACCGAGCTTTTCACCCCCGCCAACTCGTGCTCCCGCAGCACCTCCCGCTCCACCAGCAGCAGCGCCTCCTGCACTAAACTTTGCCATGCAAGCTGCTTTACGCGCAACTGGAAACAGTCCTTCCAGTGCTCCTCTAGCTCCGCCACCACCCCCATCTGCGCAAGCTCCGCCTATGCCAGGCATGGCACCTCCACCACCAGTATCAGCACCAGCTTTTGCGCCAGCTGCTCCTCCTACACCAGTAGTACGGTCTTTGCTTGACCCTAGCAACTTCATCCTAACTGCCAACGGCTCTGCCAAGAGCAATGGCAGTGCACCTGCGCCCACCAGAAATGGTGTCAACGGAACAAAACGTACTGGTAAAATTGTAATCAACGACGACAGATGGCATTTCAAGGATGTTAGCATGCTCCCAAATCCACGACCGCTTGTAGGGGGACCGAGAAAGTATCGTGCTAGCCGTGGCAGTAGCGTGCCTCTAGACTTATCAGTACTATAAGAGTTGATGTTGATAGTTCAAATACGTTCAACTGAGTTCTCATATATATGTCATATCAATTATTCGCCATAGCTTCAGACCTGATCTTTTTGTTTCTTCTTTTTTTTCTTTTTTACCATGTTTGGTTTATGGGTTAGACACAGTAGATGAGCATTTTTTTTTTTTCATCCGTTGAGGGAAGTTAACTAGAATAAATAAAGAGAAGTTTCCATGATCTTAAAATCATCCATTTGTTCTCATAAAGATGTTGTTTTCTGTGACAGATGTGCATCATATATATATATATCATTTACCTTACATCTCTATATAATATGATATGAAAATGAAACCACATAATTTCGTAGCTACGGAACGCCATACAGAGTGGAATGAAACAGATAAATCGAGTAGAGATTACATTAATATCTATAGAGATACATACAAAGTTGGCGTATATCATGTATTAAAAGAAAAACAACTTCATCAACAACAAGAACAACCTCTGGGTATCACGCAATCGAAGAAGTAGCAAGAAGATAGAACAACGTAACAAATCGAAACAACAGAAAAAACAGCATGAGATATAATGTAGGCCAACTAATGTGTCAATATATCATAGCCAACCAGGGCAAAGAACAAGCAAAAAAGGCATCAATCTTGAACATGAACAAACTTATGATACAACCGCTTTCACGGCAGATCCCCAACGCAGACGTCTCAGCCCACTACTTCCTACTTCTGCACCACAAGCAGCGGCATCTGAGACATTCAGAACTGCCATGCCCTCCTGTCTCCCGGCTTCACGGCCGATAACGTAGCCGGCACTGAAGCCAACTACGGAGACAAGGACTACAACGCCAGCACTGACGACCCATGATAGGACGGTAGGCGATAGCATCATGGATGCTTCAGCGCTGCCGATGACCGATGCGCGCCGCTTCTTTTGTGTGCGTGAAGATGAGGCACGGTGCTTGTGGTGGCTATGTGTTGTGCGGCTGGAGGAAGAACGCGAAGATTCATCTCTCTCACGCATACGTGGTGATGATCGCCGTTGTGTAGATGTTGTGGTAGCAGGAGTAGAAGAAGTCTGGCCGGTAGAGGTGGTACGTTTTAGTTCATCGTGGGGGGCGCCTCGATCGTTTGCGTTACTCGGTCCATCTTCTCGCATGAGCTGTGACTCGGGTACGATCTGGAGGTTCATAAGGCCTCCATTAATTACCTGTGGCGGCTGTTGTGGGCGGCGTAGCATCGAATCGTGCGGTGCCGTGGGAACTTGACGTGCCGGGACTGAGGAGAAGTTTGCTGTCGAGGAACGGCCAAGACCGCGAGCTGCAGCAGCACAGGAAAGTAGCGTGTTGAGAGAAGCACGCAGTGCGGCGTCATTGTCGATGTGGAATCCGGGGGGGCGGAAGTGACTGCTAGAGGCGCTACGCTGGTGTGAACGCATAGCTGGAGACGGTACAGAGCGCCGACGGGACGGTCCAAGGTCACTGTGGGGATGGGGAGATGACGGAGCTCTACTATCGGAGGCTAGTGGGATGGCAGTATTAAAGGCATTGGGCTGGGGTCGGAAAACGATTGGACGGGCACCAAGAGCCGTTACCTTTTCATCTTCATCTTCGTCAGACTCGGCAAAGTCACTGCTGTCCGACTCCGATTCTGTCGTTGCGTGCTCGTCAACAGGCACAGTAGCCACTTGGACAGTAGGAGAGAAGCTAACCGCACCCGACGTGGCATTGGCGCCACTACCACGCGGGGCAATCGCAGCCTCACCAGACGAGCTCATGACACCACGGATATCTTCCTCGCTGCCCTCATACCTACATGATGCCGAGCCCCGGCGTCGAGAAGTGGTTGCTGGCGAAGAGATATCATAGTATGGATACCGCGTAGCAGGGGTAGAGCGGCGACGACGATTCACAGAAGATGCGGTAGCTGACGAGTTGTTGCCGACTCGTAGGCCAGTAGTTACGATTTCATCGGCGATAGACGAGAGCGATGACGAGGACGGCTCAGACGAGATCTCGACCCAAGATTCTGAAGAACAAGCTGTCAGTCTTTGAAGGTGGTCTGGACCTGCGACCAGGATTAGAAGCAGGCTCCGAGGGGGTCACCGACACAAACTTACCATCATGACGAGTCGAAGAGCCCGCAGTCGACGGGGCAGCACTTGAATCTGCCGGCAAATTCGACGCAGGGCGAGGCTGGCGGTTCCGAGGACGTTGCTGGTTCTGGCGAGTGTCCATATCTGCTGTCTGATGGGCGAGATCTATTTTATTTGGCGAGATAGCCAAGAGACGCCGAAGCGATAGATGAAAGCGTATAAGTGAGTGGGGAAGCTGGCGCTATTATAGATAGGCCGATTATATTGCGGCCAATGAACAAAAAAACGACGATGTAGTTTTCTACTGTTGATTCGACTAAAGTTCGGATCTCCTATTGTAGAAGACGGAGGGCGAAGATCGGGTAACAGAATGGCGGACTGGAGAAGACACGATAAGAAGCTCCGACAGGCGCGTGACAAGGAAAGCTGACGATGGTTTGCTTATTGCTAGGCTTTCTATTGCCAAGGAGTGATTTGGAGGTTCGCCTGAGTAACAGGCGGACAAAACACAATCGGCGGTTATCAATCAGTTCTCAGTATATGAAAATGACAATCCAGATACTGTAAATAAAGACAAGATACGAGCGACGATGCGAACGGAGAAGAGAAAAGAAGCGCAATTTGTGTTTGTTTCTTTGGTGCCAGGCAGAACCAAGTTATTGTCTTGTTGCTTTTGGCGGAGCTTCTTCTAGGCGAAACAAAACAAAGAGCCTGCTAATAAGGGCGGTCGTTCTTTAGCTGGGAAAGTCGCTTTGATGAGATTTATTGTAGAATTTCAGGGAGCAAAAAAACGGAAAGAGGAAAGAAAAAGAATTAGAAGACGAAAGATAAAAGACAATCGAGGGAAAAGAAGAAATGATTCACGGGACAAATATTGGAACACAGGAATTAATTATAAAAGAAGACAGAAAGAGCCGCGATCGAGAAAGGCATTGCAACGCAAGGCAAGTACATACATCATACATAATACATAATACATAATAGTATATTCAAAGAAGAGGCCAGACTGCTTTGTAATAAGCAACCTCTATATACATATGTACATACATACATATGTATATATCTCTACAATTCTACGTTGGGCTTTCTGTAATGCTCGCGGACCTCTTCTACACAACGGCAGTACGATCCGGGCCGTTTATAGGTGCCTAGTTGTATACGATCTTGTCAACTAACGCACCAGAATGGGAAACAAATAGAAAATAGAGACAAAGACAATCTCTCTAGTCTCTCTACTATCTATACCAAGTCCCTTGCAGGCGACGTCGCAGTGTTTTATGCTGATATGCTAATATGCCGAACCCGTCGTTTTATTGCGCTTGCGCCTGCGTAAACCTTCGTAAGTCCGCCGATGCCTGCCTCTATGCCTTGGTGCCCAGAATTCATGCCCTCTCCCCCTAAGAATATAGAGCACATTGTGTCATTACTAGCAGCGAAGCCACTATATCTTCGGCATCTACTAACACAGCTGTATGGATTAGTCTAACATCAACATCTTATGTTTGGTCCTCTTGTTCGACTTTCTATTTAGTGTCGCTATCAGACAGGAGCAAGGGGGCAAAGGAACAAGGGTTACTAGGCTTATTGAGTACCACAACAGTGCGAAAACGGGTCTATCAGACGGCCCAGCTAGCGCTATGAGTTTCCCAAACCAGTGCTATACACTACTTTTACCCACTTTTACACAGTGTCGTGTCTCCATGTCTCTGCTCGCATGCACGGTGAGAATACTTATGCAAGCACACCCCCGCCAAGACTCCTCCAAGTTAGAACGCAACCATAGCAGGATTTCAGAGTTGTTGTTGTTTCTGTTGATTCTCATGTTTCTCATGTTTCTCATGGGTTCTTCCTGTTGGACAAGCCATGGTCGCGCCACCGCCGCCCTGGTCCTGGGCGATTATGCAATTCCAATAGTGATGGTGCGTTGAATCTGAATCTGAATCTCAGCCGGCTCTTCGCTATACTGTAACTCTGAAGGCTAACCCTGGACTGGACAGTCAAACATACAACTAATGTTTACAATTTGAAGTCCTTTGCTCGTGTTAACTCCAGGCCCGTTCGTTATCGCCATCTAATTTGTATCTCATCCTGACAGATCCCGTAATCACCGTAATCATGGCCGTTATATTGGCTCACTTCCTCTGACACCATCTCATCCTCCCTTCAGCCACAGCCACTCTAACGCACGACGAAGACTCGAAATAAGATATACAACAAAACAGAAGATGAATACTCCAGCCAATGACGAACAAAGCATCGGAAACAATAAACATCAAATAGCTGGTAGGTGCGATCTTTGGATGTGCAATGTGACTGTGACGTCTTGTTGGAGAAAGAGCACACGCTCCTTCTTATCGAGTTGCTAGTAGACCATTTGTAGACCCATGTGACGCATTCTGCCGCAACCAGAATTATATGTACTATGTCTTGTTTCTGGGGGTTTATTTTCTTTATTTTCGGATTTAGAAACTTGTCAAATTTGTTGAATGTTCGTATACATATATTCTACATTGAATCTACAGAATCTCGCCGAGAACTCTAAACTGTAGACACCATGTAAAGAGTATATCCTGCATCCCAGCCACACAGTACTAGCCCATGTGATAATGCGTGCCATGTCTAGTGATTTCTCTCTAGTTAATAATAAGAATTTTTTTTTTTTTTTTTTTACCGTGTCTTGACGCTGTCTCGCTGTTTTTCACTGCTTTCTTACACATGACTAATAAGAGCGCGGTTTCTTGAGCTCAAACGTGCTCATCAGATAATAAGAGACAAGCCCCTTCTGCCTATCGTGCTCCCATTCATGAACTGATCCTCACTCTATGATCACCGCAGAACAACCGCCAAATCATGCTATTATCTATTCATAGCCTACCAATCATATGAACGTCCACGCACGGGTTCACTATTTGTGCGTGTACTACAAGTCAAATCAAGTCACACTCAAAAGCTGTTCCTCCATATATCTTGCTCACTATAAAGGACTGGACTCATGGGTTATACAGCACGTACCCTATGAGATATATCAAACATAGCCAAGGACCGATATATATAGTCGTAGGGTAGAAAACAGGCTCAAGATAGCCAACTCACTCACCAACAAAATAACATCATCATCATGCGTATAAGTCCGTTTCATAGTAACGCAAACTCGGCACTTCTTCAGGAAAGATAATAGGGCCGCGGATACGCCTGTCATAAGTCTTCCGTAGGGTGCTGTTCTATATATATCCAGTGACTACTTACCTTTTGAGTTACCACCTACCCATGTATATAATGAAGAATCGTTTACTTGATAGTTACAGCATACATATATAACATGCCAAACGAAGCAAGAGTCTAACATATTCAATGCCATCGAACCACAGCCTTGGTGATACGATAACCAGCCGACTCATGACCCGGGAACCATAGATAAGACAGCCTTGTTTTGTTCTTCTTGTTTCTTTGTATGCATATTTTTCAATAGTCTTATCAACCGAGTGCTTTGCTTCTACGTATCTATTCTAATTAACTTAACAAATACAGCCTATATTGTCCACAGCTCTGTTGATCCAAAATGGAGAAACACGGCATACACGATAGTGTTTTATTTTCGTTATCAGTGCATGAAAACAACAACAAAAGAAAGCCTCAGGAGAAGCATATCTTCATTGAAAAGGGTACATCAACCCCTCTCTACCCTTTCCAAAGAGACGATTCTCCAACGGCTCAGCGTAAACAAAGCCTTCCTTCTTGTGTTTCTGTTAGCGAAGTCTCCGTACTACGGACACATCAGCGAAGACAACTCAGCACGCTAATTGGAATGCATACCATTTTGCTTTGCATGCGTTGCTTGCATGTGTCCCATTATCTTTCCACGATACCACTGGTAAACAGGACTTTCTAAAATCAAGACATTTCACGAAGTAAGTGAGCTCAATGCAACTCGTTTATCCTCTCGGCGAAAAGGGAAATGCCGACGATCCGAGACGTGAAACATGGCGTAGAAATATACAGAAATATATGGTCAGGTTTTCTTTTAGTTGAAGCCATCATTATTTGCACTGCGCCATAATACGAAAACGACATACATATTATATTATATTGTAGTCTATATTTTCACTTCTTGAAAACATTAAAAAATAATCATACGGAAAAGCAAGTAAATATATATATATACGTGTATCTCAACTAAAAAGGGATAAGTTCGCTCGCTTGCTATCGCTAACTAACAATTTGACGTGATATGGAGTATATGGTGAATAAATGATGAATGGGTAAGATTATATAAGTCCACAGGTTACTTGACAGATCTCTTGCACTTGATTTCTGTTCAAAATAGCCCTGTTGTAGTTACATATATCATCAGTCGAACCCAACGGCTGCCGTAAATAACAGTGAAAGCAATAATAAAAAATGTGTAATAATGGGGGTATCATTAGATAAGAAAAAAAAGCAAATAAA
The DNA here is from genome assembly GCA_009806335.1 of Davidsoniella australis. NCBI lineage: Eukaryota > Fungi > Ascomycota > Sordariomycetes > Microascales > Ceratocystidaceae > Davidsoniella > Davidsoniella australis. The sequence continues at coordinate 65,596 of RHLR01000006.1, forward strand.
GCACTTAGCCGTCAATCGAAGGGAAAAAAAAAGACAGAACATCTTCGTTAAATAGGAGAGGGGATTTTAGAGTGCATGTCGATGCATACTGGGGCGTCGACTTTCAGGAGTCGATGCTTCATACTCTAGTTGCTTCTCGCTCAAGTGTTGCTGATGAGCCTTTGTACCCTGTGTCAACTGGCTGAGCGACAATGTGCGTGCCGTCTTACGCAGCCCGCGGTCTTCGGTACTAAACACATCTCCGCCGGTAGTTTCATGACTGACCATAGGGCTAAGATCGCCGTCGCCAGGAATGAATGTCGTGTCTTCGGCATAGTTTGACTCTGTGTGGTCATTCTCTTCTTCGTCAGACTCTTCATCCGTGTGGTCGTAGATGTTTCTGTTGTTACCGTTAGGCGATGTTGCCGGATGACGCAGGCTGAAGTTACGGGCTGTAGGCGCACTACTGGCTAACGGCATAGCAGAGATCGACGCGTTTAAGGGAACTGCAGATGCACTAGCCATGTTTAGAGCGCGGGCGAGGCGACGAACTTCGGCCTCAAGAGCTGTACGAGCGGCACGCTCCGTCTCGAGCAACGCTAGAAGCTTACTATATTGCTCGATTCCGATGGTGGGCGAGGCTCCGTGTGCCGCAGACATGTTGCTACGGCTAATCTTGGGAGTAAGGGCTCGAGGAGCCGGTGCAGGTGCGGCATGGAGAGAGCCGACGAAGGTGGGTGCCTGGCCAAATGACATGTGAGAGTCTTGAGATTGGCGAGAGCTTGGCGGACGAAGAGTGTGGGCGTCAGATGAGCTGAGGCCGCTGATTAGTCTGTTACTGATATTGGTGTGTGTTGGAACTGCCAGCACTGTCGTCTGTGATGCGACGTCGTCAGTCAGGCGGAAGCCGGGCATAACGTGGTGGAAGCTGTGAACAGTCTTCTCAAGGCGGCCAACCCGGCCCTCGATATCACCAACACGATTTTCCAACGTAGCCGCCTCAGTGATCTTCATAGTAGCCATAGAGCCGAAATCGAAGGGTTTCGGTGGTGTGTTTGGCCGGTTTTCGTCGACATCATCTTGCGGGTCGGGAGGAAGGTCGCCAGTGAGAGGAACAATGTCCGAGGTGGGCGAATGAACAAAGGTTCCAGCATAGCTTTGACGCCAGTAGCGAATCTCATCACTGCGCCGACGAGCAGCAGAACTATCCTCGTTGGCGAGATCAAGGACCAAGCCGGGCACAGATCGTGAGCGACGACGATTACGAAGTATTTCTTGGCTGGTGATGGCGGTTCCAATAGCGGCTTCATGTTCGTCACGCCGGATACCAGAGCCCATGCCGATACCATCTCCAGTGCCAGTGCCAACAAGTTCTTCCTCGTCCTCACGTGGAGTTCTACTACGGCATTGAGAGCTGGTAGGTCTAGGCGAAAGCCCACTGGGTTCGCCAAAGAAGGTCCGGGGAGCAATGAAGAAATCACCGCCCATACTAGCAGCGCGTCGCTTGGCAGAAATAGATATCCGGTCGGTTCCTGTGAGCTGTGCCTTTTCAGCCGCCTGAATCTGAGCATGTAGCTGTTGTTGTATCTCTGATGGCTCCATGCTGATAGAATTACGAGCACTCTCGATGGCAACAATATCGTGCGGGCCAATAGAATGTGAACGAAGGGCACGATCACGCTCGCTATCTCGTTCCTGGATAGGCATAGAGAACGAGCGCTTCGGTTCTCCGAATCCAGGCGATTTTGGCTGAGCTTGCTGTATTGGTTGCTCTTGCTTTTGATGTTGCTGGGGCTGCTAAAGAGATAAACATGTTAATATCGTAGGCCCGTGAATAGTTTCCGTCAGAACTATATTAAACATACCTGCGCAACGTCTCCAAATCCAGGTGCTGGTGAGCCAGACTCTGAAGGTTGAAGATGAAGAGTGTGGCTTTGCTTTGCGCCACGCTTCTTGCCGAATATTCTGCCGATTGCGGTCCGCAAAGTGCTCTTCTTTCTCTGAGGCGCATTGCCTAGGAAAGGAGAGGGTGAGGTTGGGATCTGACCGGTGCTCTGGGTGTAGGCATGGCTTTTCACTGAGGATCTGTTCGAAATCTGTGTCGGCGCAAAGATCGTGCCACCACTAGTAGTGGTGCTGTTAGACGTGTTATTAGTTCCAACGCTGATAGCAGCTGAAGTGCGAATGATAGCACTCGACAGTGGAGGTCGACCACGCGGATTCGAACGGGAGCCGGCGCCATCCCGAAGCATATGGTTTTGCGAGTAACTACGACCGTGGACCGGTGCCACGCCAGCACTCGCAGGCATCACCGCCGACGGTGATGGTGAAGGCAGTGGGCGGTTGTAAGAGTGCATGTTGGGACCAGGCACAGGCAGAGGCAGAGGCGCGCTGAGAGGACCACGGCTGAGTATATCAAATGAGTTGAGCGCAGAAGAAGACAAATCAATGGGCGGTGGCACTGGCGAAGGTGAGTGTGAAGAAGCTGGCGCTGGAGAATTCGACTTGGCGGGCGGAATTACAGCAGTACCGTTTGCGATAGCTTCGTCTTGTGCTTGAAGAAGCATAGCATTCGGCACGATTGGTCTACTTAGAGGCTGGTCTTCTGGTATTGTCATAGAAACAACGGCTGAAGAAATCACAGGGATACTGTGCGTAGTGACAGCTTGTGGTATAGCGGCAGCCGTAGGAGAAGCTAAAGGGCTGCTAGAACGATATTCGTCATCCAACGGATCCGGAAACGGAATAGGTGCTGAGATATGGCCGCGTATGGAAGACATCGCTTTATGGCGGTTGCCACCATTGGTGCTTCTAGAAAACAGCGTTTTGGTGGGCATCGTATATATCCGTTTGTTTGTTGAAATATGGTGTAAGTCGACGTCCAATAAGTGCTGCAGATGCTGCAGATGCTGTATAGGTGAGACTAGACCAGACTGTTCAACACGGTTATGTCTCTACAGCCCAAAGTCTTGCCCTAGCAGGATATCGGGGAGTCGAGAAAAGGGTATAAGACAAAAGAAAAAGAAAAAACGAAAGGGACGGGCTTGAGTATATATATATGTATGAAAATATGATGGGAAAAAAAACAAAAGTAAACAAATCAAATGAGTGGCAACGACGAACAGACGTCAGTAAATAACAGCAATAAGCTGGAAGCTATGGCAGGCAGGGCCTGGCGGAAGGGATCGCGGCAAGGCACGATCACTCGAGAGTTATGAACGAGGAAAGATTATAGAGATATGAAGGAGACGACGATTGAATAACGAAGGGAATCCCAATGTTGGTGGGCAATCAGAAGCTCAGCACTTGCATGATACGCCACGCAGGTGTATTGTGTCAAAGGTCAAAGGCTGTATAACTTTAAAAGCACTGGAACAGAGCGAGAGCGAGGTGGCAGACCGTCCGTGACCGGGCAGGGCCTGGGTATTATATATTATATGAACAGAGGCTCTCAAATGACACTCTGTTGGTGCTCTAACGGGGATGTTCTCAGCTCTTGGGCTCCTTGCACGGCGGTACTTATAACTTATACCGTATCAACCTAAGCTGCAATATCGGGAACAGAAGCTCGAGCCTGGCCCAGAGTTCTAGTTGTAATATGCGTATGATGTAGTGGCAAACACACAAGTTGCACGCTAGGGGGTGCGAAGGAGAGAATACAAATAGTCAGGATGAACCACACCCTGGTCTCAGTATTCAATGCGCTTCAATGCTGTGAGGCTTGGGAGCGTCTGGAAGGTTTCCTTTTTTTGAAGCGAGGAGACAACCAGAATGAAAATAGAACAGATGATAAGACTGGCGATGTGAAGTATCAGAAACGTCTTCTCTCTAATATGGACCCGTCGAGGCGGAAAATACGTTCCTGAGTGCTGAGACGCAAGAATGAAGTAGGTTGTGCAATATTGCGAGATGGGGTGCCAGTGCGTAGGCTTGAAGCCAGGGTTTAACAAGGGTTATATAGGAAGCTTTGAAGCTCTGAGACAGTGAGGAAATGAGGCAAGATACGACTAAAGCAAGACCAGCGAGCAACGACAGAGTTGAAAGTAAACAAGAGAAGGCAGAATATTATAAAGAAGGCTGAGAAACCTCGACACAAATATAGACGTCACGATCGAAAATAAGATGGCGTACGTCAGGGAATGGCCGTCTGGTGGCAGGAAGCTGGGAGGATGAAGCTGAAAAAAAAGAATAGAAAAAAAAATACCAAGTATTAAAAATGGCGATGCGGTCCAGCCGGGCTGTCCTCGAAGCGAAGCTCCAAAAGAAAAATAAATAATAAATAATAATAATAAAAAGAACGGCTAGAGGATCTCTTTCTACACGGGGAAGAGAAAGCCACTGTAAAGAAAAGCTATGTCCAAAGTTGCTGCCCGGAGCCTTGCTTACTGAAGAGATAGTTGGACGAAGTAGATAGAAGAGAAAGAAAGGAAACTAAGAAAGCGAGTTGATCTCGCGATATCACAGCAGCAGCCGAGCCATTCTTAAACAATCCATCGATGGTTGCTTGGGGCTCGTCTTTCAATCTCTCTTGCTTCTTCCTTCAGGCTTCAGAAACGACCAAGATAAAATCCAGACCAGGGACACCACCCAAGCTATTAGATTAGTATACCCATAGTACATACATACATGTACAGAAATCTCCAGAACGGGATCTGTGGAAGGACAAGATGGGCTCAAGGAAACGGAAACACCAAGGACTATTCAAGGCACAGCGGTATCCAGAGGTTACATGGAGCCAGATATTTCCCATCAATTACAACTATGTATGTACTAGTTAATACATGATGGTTGCAGAAGTCCATCCCACCATCTAACCCATTCTTTTACTGTGTCGAGCCGAGAGGGTCCCTGGTCACTTGCCCTGCTTCATAACCTCTCGCTTCCAAGGTTCGTTATCCTTCGCCAATGTCAGAATTCGCTTACTGATTGATTCTAACTCCGTCTAGGCTATCACGGTTCGCCATCTTCTTAATATCTTCAAGTTCTTACTAAGTGCTTGCTCGAGCTACTATTGCTGACTGACTCCCTTTCTTACCTGGTATGTTCCTCCGGCTCAGCCAGGTCTTTTCACCAACAAGACACCATAATTATAATCGTCTTCTGTGGCGCTGAACCTATTCACTGTCTCTCATGCCATGCCTGCTTGCTTGCAATTTCTCAAGTATATACATACCACTGCTCTGCATACGAGTCACGATCGTACTGACGGCAGAAAAATGTATCAAGGCGTCGTTTGTTTGGCTCAACGATGCAAGGAACAACACTTGCTGCCACTTTCATGCACGAACAGGGCTTAACTCCATGGGATGCACGCTGTCTTTGAAACGAAAGGTATTACAATGCTAGATAATTTGCGACTGACAAACTATATTATAGTTACAGTGGCCAAGGGTTACGGACAAACCCACACTTAAGGCCTCCTACAATTAGCCTCACTTTTACTTGAATAATTGTCTTGTTGAACACTACGGTATCATACAGCCATCCTCTGGTTCCTAGACTCGCTTTATGTTTTCTCTGTGCTCTCCGAGAGGGGCAGTTGGCGCGGTATATCTGTAGGTGGACACACATATATAATGCTACCTGTGCATCTTATGCATTGTTTGTGTCTCCGCTACCAGTTTAAGACCAGCAAATAGCAAACCAGAACGGCATACTTACACGCCGATAACTTGCCACTGTGGGGTGGAAATGTGCCTCGATGTAGCTCAACTCAGGCTAACTGATATCGAAGTGAGTGAATCTAGTCAGCGCCCTCTACAGATATGTGGTATATGGAACTCGTTAGTATTAGCTTATGGATATATTATAGATGCTATAATATGAGGCGATAAACCCATATCTAGAGTCGTGCTATTACTGCATGCTAAGTCTCGATACTACCACTACATCCCATCTGCTTACTGACTTTCATCCTCTAGTTAGTTGGCTTGCTATCATAGGCTGTCTGCTGGCCTATTTGTGCAGACTATCGGTTTTAGAATAAGTGCCTGCGTCGGAATGACACTTGAACGAACCAGACATAATGACTGGCTTGCCAAGAAGCTACTTTTCCGTCCATCGCTATCATCAAAAGACGTAAGACGCCCGAAAAGAGGTCTGTGCATAGCGTGGAAGCCGGGGTAATCCTGTCGCGTGTTATTCCCACTTACTACATTACATGTATTTCTACATTACATACCGAATAGCACAACTAAATTCAATTTTTTTTTTTGATTCTGACTCTCTAGCTCGCAAAAGTTGGATTTCCATCCTATCGAAGCCGCTATCTTTCTCTATCGGACTGGCCGTTGACTTGCCTTCCCAATTATCACCATGATTAGCCTGTGAGGTTGGATGTTGTTTCTATTCTTTTCTAGAGATTTTTGCAAGATGATGAGACCGCTCTCCCCTTTATCTAGTGCTAATTTATGACTACTAAAATGTTGGCGTTTGCTCAAAGCGTTCCACAGCAACCACTCCACGGCGTCTTAACACGATTCTTATATAGACAGCCCCCTTCCGATGAACTCATGAATCCTTACCGCCAGAAACCACCAACCTTTTCTTAGAAGTTACTTCTTTTTATTCTTGTTGTATGCTTTCTGATTCATTAGTACATGCAATAATAATAATAATAATAATAATAATAAAAACTAGTGAGCTTTGAGCTTCTTCGTCCCCTCCTCTCTGTCACGCAAATTTTTCCGGACCTTCAGATTGTTTTTTTACTTTTTTCTTTTTTGATCTTGTTTTCCTCCGATATTAAAGGAGGCGTCAGAACCAGGGTCACCTGAACTTGGTTCTGAACAGTTCCTTTGTGTCTGGTTTGTTTTACGACGGGTTAATATATATTAGCGACTAATAACGAAGGACGGAGAGGACCATTGGATTCTGTTTCCTTTTGCGAGATATTATTTGACACAAAGGTATGTACTACAATATACAGTAACTCTTAGTTACTATACGAAAAGAAAAGAATGAAAGTCATCACAGGGCTGCTTTAGCACCGTCGCGGGGCAAACCAATATAGGAAGTGACTATGCCGATCTTTTCATTCGTCTAGATGATGCACATACAAATACAACTGTATAGTAAGGCCTTCACTAGAAGGTACTTAAAGCTTCTTTTTTTTAATAAGGGATTCTCACCCTCGGACCATACTCCAGAAAAGAAACAGGGTCCTGTTTCGTCCCAATTCTGAGCTTTCTGTAAACCTTTCTATGGCTAGTCTAATATGGCCAGGTAATGATGAGGCCACAGTCTAGACTTGTATTGCTAGACTTGTATCGTCTCCTCGTATTCGAAGCTGATATTTTTCCCCCGATGTCGTAAATTCAGCTTGCTACTAGAAGCAGTGAAATTCGTAACATTCTCTGCTGAGATACACAACTATGCAGGCTGTGATATCATTAGCGTATATGTGAATATGAGAAAGAAGAAAATTAACCAAACCATATCTAGCTAATAAATCTGTATCTAAAACGACGATCTTCTGTCAAAACCGGCTTAGCGGCAACGCCATGACCTATGCCATGATCCAGCTGTATCTATGTGTACACCTGAGTTTTACGAAAGCAAATGCTATTAGTCTAGGTGCTAGGAAGAGCCTTCGAAAAATGCTTCCATAGGAATCAGAAACTCAAATCATTGCTTGTTCATGAAAGCTGAAGAAGATGGCGAGACTAGGTATTCCCTACTTGTAATTATCTGACCTGGTTAACATAACCCTAATCAAGAATAGGGTTATGTTGTTGATCTATACATATACATTGTATACATGAGAACTCAACATATAGTCGTAGATAGATTAAGCAAGATTGGTTGCCTCCCTGACAAGCTCTACCGTACATGTGTTTGATTCACGTCAATATATGGATAGGGAAGAGAGTACTTGCTTACTTGCTTTGGTGACTTTATGAGCCCCCCTCGGTGATCAAACGCTTGCTAATGTTCCAAGCCAATTTTCGTTGCCGATGATGCTTTATTGCCTTCTTTGCTCTTGGCCAGGAGTTAGATCGACTGGTTTAGTCTGTCTCAACGTATTATAGCGTTTGTATTGTTCATTTTGTGCACTACGACGCAAATTCAATGCTTTAGTTTAATTTGTTAGGAAAAGGCTAACTGCAAACTTTGGATCATATAGAGGCAGATTTTGGGTCGAAACCTTGATTTATATTTCTCTGACTGGTGTTTGGCTCGCTTCGCTTAAGCATGAGCTCTAAAGATTTAAGTACTTTGGAATCAAGGTCCCTGAATGTCAAGTAGTGTTAGGCCAAGGGGAAAAAAACGTGTATCTTGGGGTTAAAGCACCTGTTCATGTTTAAGACCAATCAGAAAAAAGGTCCGAGTTAAACCAGACAAGACAAGTTACTGGCTGGCAGCGTTTTCTCCCCGTCGAGGTACAATACTTAGCTATAGCTACAGATGTTAGCTACAGATGTTAGCTACAGATGTACAAAAGTAGATAGAAACGTAGATGTAGGTAGACAAAAGAGACGTATCACATACTATGTAGTGAATTAGACTACGACGGTCAGACACTGAACTTGCTTCCCCTTCGGATGATCAAAACCAAGTGTTTCTTGGTTGGCTATCCTTCTTTAATTCTCCTTCGTGATGGGCAGATCTTGATACACTATCTCCGACTACGTCCCTCCCTGAACAAATTCTTGTTGAAAATATCATTGGAAAACGGCGTCGGATGCTAACTGAAGAATTCGACAAGATATATAATGTACTACTACATATGTATAGATAGATTTCCTATGCTTGTTTTAGCTAGGTTTTATTTTCTAATATTGTAATTAGAGTAGCGTCATAATCGCCCACCAAAAATATATCTTGTCATAGTCCACTAAGCCCTGTTTGTTACTGAATGCATGACATTCTAGAACTATACATGGAATTGACCTGGTGATCTTTTCTCTGCGTGGATATATATCTTTTCTCTCTATAGCTTCTCAAACAGGCTGGGTTCGGACACTACTACTATGTATACATACATACAGACTTTGTCTATACCTAGCACATCCGAAACGCTAAACTCTGATCATGGGCTTTGCTGGTATTTCCTTAAGTTTCCGTTTGTTCCCGTTCTTCATTGATGAGTACATACATATGTTCCCTCTATAGCTGTGTTTTCGAGTTGTTTGATGCTGTACTATGAGACTAGCTAGTGGCTGTGTTATTAACAAGAAGAACCGTATATGACGCTGGACTGTAGGATATCCCCTTATAGCTTGTTTTCCATTCTTCTGCCCCCCCCGTTGGCTAGATTTAGGGCAATATTTTCATGTGTCAGTAAGTGATGGTCTAAGCTCTGAAGCATCAGAGTAGAAGTATAAGGTACCTGTGGAATAGATACATGTATATCTGTACATATACTCGCTTTTTTCTTCCTACGAGTTTGACTCGGGGCCCTTCTTGATGCTACCCCACCTTGAGTAACTAAAAGCGAATGAAAGAGAAAACAAAAGGTTTTGTGCTATTCTATGACGGTGTGTGTGTGTTTGGACATGTTGTTTGCTTGGTACCTCCAAGCCAATCAATCTATTTCAGAACGACGCTGCGACACAAGCGAACGGCGATCACATAGCCCACCCGAATCCATTGAAGTAAGCTTAGTACTATACTATATATTACCTAGGCACTAGTAAGTAAAGTATAATTAGGAAGGGCTTACTCATGGGGAGGGGGAAAGCCGGTTGCTACCATTGTTGCCTTGCTTGATAGGTTTCTTTTTTAGGGAGACTCTCTAGTTGTCGATCAGACACCCGAGTTCAGTTAGAGTCAAAATGGTTGATATCACGAGTGCTATTTTACATGGCAAGATATACTTCTATACCTACTATTCGTATAGTTTACGTCATCTTGGTCTTTTTTTCTTCTTTTTTTTGCAGAGATTTAACAGTGGACTGAGTACAAGAGGGCTCGCTTGGTGACACATGGACTAGTGCCTTAGCCTAGATCAGCCTGGATTCTCTCAGTTCATGGCTGTGTAAAAGTCTAATAGTAAATATACTACATATATGTATAGTATTTTTTCGTCGTAAGTAGATAGTGGCTTTGCAAAAGATAATCGTCTTCTACTCCATTGCTTAGCGTATATACTAACAACTCAAGTGACTAGTATCTCATTTACGTATATGCTCAAGACGCTACTGTAGGCGCTTATACGTAGAGTGGTCGGTGCATTTATGCACCGTCGTGTCGTTACTCGATTCTGAGCTCATGGCAACACTGCATTGGAACGGAGGGTTCCCCCGCTACGCTGTAACATACTTGAGAGATACATACATAGGTTCCAGTGACATCGAGAAGCCCAAGTGCTTATATTAAGCTGTAGCCCCAACAAAATTTCCAAGTACAAGTACATCGAAGGCAAAAAACGAAGGGAACAATGCTATTATCTATTTGTAAATCAAGATTTGCAGTAGCTGTGTCATCTTTGGAGACGTGAAAAGACTTAAAAGACACAAGAAGTTATTGAATCTTCTTCCACGCTGTCTCGAAACAACTTCGCCTCACTCGTTGGTTTGCTTTCTGTTGCTAGCGTTAGTCCTTTCATGTTTGACGATCCTTCTTAGTCTACATGTATACTATCTTCAAATACGTACAAGATCTATCAGATTATACGGATCTGGTTCCTCATGCATATAATCCAGGGAGGTGTTTAAGGTAACGAAGTTCTGTGGCCTAGTCGTGTGCTCCGGCTTTTCGCTTTTTGGGTTGGTTCCTGTATCTTCGATATCTTTGTCTCTCTACTTTGTCACATAAATTAGGCCCTTTTTTGGAGAATAAGATGTCTCAAGTGTATCTTGTATTAGTACATTCCAACGATCCTTTATTCCTGGCCTGTAGCTTTCATGTTACAGTATATAATTTAAGCACGGCTCACATTATTGAACGAAGACTAAAGTTTGGTGAGGGAAAGTCCGTGACAATGTATTGTACTTCATTCTGGCCGAAGCTACTCACTGATTTTCTTGTGCGAAAACCCTCGGACATTTGAATTCCAAATATTATTCACAGCTGCTGTTGCATCGCCGGTAGACAAAGTCCGTGAACATTATCGAGGTGGGATTTCCTTTATGGGAAATATATTGGTTACAAACCCTAATCTTTGATAACCCTATGTGTGTATCTTTGAAGATTGAATCGTAGGCTTCATGAGAACGAGTTGAACTTATAAATCATTCTTACAAAGTTGGAAATGGTTAAGAAATCGGTTCACATGAGCTGAAGATAAAGATGAAAAAACCGAGGTACAAAAATCGAGATACAAAATATATGCCAACATATCTAGAGCACAATTGCTATCACTGCCTCTGAAGCTCCGACACGTCAGGATATCTGAGATCTGCATTTTCTTCCAGATATTCCATCCACTTTTTCAAAAACTGGCCTCCTCTAAGCTGGCTGTTAGTTACATGCTCAAGAAGTAGAAACTAGTATAGTATCATGTTTACGTTTGGACAGACATATCAGTAAACATACCTCTTGATAGTTTCCGAGTCTCCGATCACTGTCAAACTTCGTTTCGGCCGTGTCATGGCAACTATTAATGTTAGTAGTTGTCACTCTTCTTGGGATACATGAGGAGACTTACCATTGAGGCGACGCTTTTCGCCTAGGAATCCAACTTCACCTTGAGAATTACTGCGAACAAGTGTCACAATGATTGCTTCCTTTTCGCGTCCTTGGAAACCATCGACACTGCCGACCTCGATTCCAGGGTATTGCTCTTTGAGAGAGGATAGTAAGCCAACTTGGGCATTGTATGGGGTGACAATGGCAATATCATCTGGCTTCAGACCTGCTTCAACGAGTGTCTTGACATGACTCTTGACCAATGCAGCTTCCATTTCGTTTCTTTTACTTTCACCTGTAAGACTTCGGATCTTGGCTTTGCCTTGCTCTCCATCATCTTCGATCGCTTCCGGAAAGTCTCCGCCCTGAGTGTCGAAGAAGATGACTGGGCAATTAGTGTCATCCGTGTCTTCTACATCGGGGATTTGATTCAACAATCTCTCCTTGACAGCTTCGGCTGCAATGAGCTGAGACTCATACAATTCATCAGATGGAAACTGCATGATGGCTTGATGCATACGATATTGGGTAGTGAGCATACGCTTGATGTCCGGACCATGAAGTGCCATCATGCGGTCAAACAACGTAGTTTCTAGACTACCAACTGGCAAAAGCTTCTCAGTAGACACAGATGCCTTTGTCTTGAGAGAAGCAGAAGCTTTTGAGTTTTTCGACTTGATAGTTGGAGGCAACTGTAGATGATCACCAGCACATACGGCCTTGCTAGCAGATAGTAATGGAACCCAACATTGAGCTTCCAAGGCCTGACTAGCTTCGTCAATAATCACAACATCGAAGCGCTCATCCCTCAACTGATAGCCTCCGGCGCCATGGAGTGTTGCCAAAACGACTTTACTGCTTCTGACCAAGCTTGAAACGCAGTTACGTTCGCGCTCTCGATACTCTTTACGCAACTCCTTGAGCTCGGCGTATATCTGTTTGCGTTCTCTGCCTGTACGAGTCTTGCGAATAGAAGCTTGCTTGGCATCCATCTCAGACCGCACATCACGAACGATTGCAGCTGCTTCTGAAGTTCGAGTGAGGACTTCTAAAGAGTGGTTCAAGACAGAGGGCAGTAGACGGGCGGGATGACCGAGACGAAGCATGGGTACTTTGTGAGGAGCTAGACGTTCGACAATGTTGTCTACTGAGATGTTGGACGGACCACAAACAAGGATGCGTTGATTGCGCTTGATCATCTGTAGGATAAGCTCTATCAAAGTGCGTGTTTTACCGGTCTATAAGTGCTTAGTGTTAACATATATCTTCAGATCAGAGGAAGAGTGTTACATTGTGACATACACCTGGGGGACCATGGATTAGAGCTATTTCGTGGGATCCCAGGGCAAACCGAATAGAATCTTTCTGGGAGTCATTCAGACTTTCGTCAGTCCATTCGATACTTCCTTCACCGGCAGATGGAATGGATGTTACGGGACTTGGGCTAGATAGACCAAATAGAACCCTGATAAATGGAGTGTAGTCACACTCAGTCATCTTCTCCAATCGTTCCATAGTTTGGGCCATTCTATGAAATGTTAGAAAAATGAAGCAAAGGTATGGGCGTAACTGCGGATGTATACCGTTTGTATGTCACCTCGTCAGCTAACTTCACGATCCATAGGCGACCCGTAGGCTCTTCATCGCGATCCTGGTCTAAAGCTACAGACACAGAGCCTCTAACAGTTTTTGTGACCACACCCCTCACGCCTTTCTTCTCAAGGTCTTTTACTTCTCGTTTCTTTGCACTGCCAGCCGGCTGGCCTGCCACCAGCACGATATCACCCGATCTTAGCCCATGAGCCGGTAGCTCGGCATCAGCCCCGGCCGTGGCAGAATCCGGAGATAGCTCTAGCACGGTCTTGCCGCCTAGCCCAGTCCTCGAGTTTGAAATCACGAGATTTGTGATGGCATAGCCGGCGCGCTGCAAGGCTGTGGGCGTATGAGATGAGATGAGCAATTCAGCCTCGGCAGTCTCAGCTTGGAGCTCTGTGGCGAGTAGCAAAAGCTGCGATTGGGCAAATGCGGGGATGCTGACAGTTTTTGGTGGCATTATGCTTGTTTTGGCGTTGATGATGAAGAATGACTAATATGGCACAAGGCTGATATTTGCAGACATTCGGCCCAAGAAGCATTTAGATGGAGCTTTGTATTATTTCTCTGTCAGTAATTGCAGTGGAGTGGTGTTGGAAATGTGATAGAATATGCGGATTATTAGTGCAACAGAGCTGAAAATCTGGCAGGCACAACAAATGTAGTCCTTGCCTACAGAAATAGCTTGAGCTCCGCTTTAAACTTCGACAACATAATTCAGCTAACTTGGGCAGCATAATTAATTATCATGATTCCTATAACTAACTATATGTATATATATATATATACTGTTCTGTATTGTTGTTTTTCAAAGCTTGACCTAAATGCGATAGTGTAACTGTTTCTAGTATCTTGTTTCAATATGGCCTTCTGCTTTATGCCTGCTTGATCTTGGGGTGTACCAAGATCACCACCACTAATGACGTTAACATCAACCCGAAGGTCGCTGTAGCGACCAACAAAATAGTTGCTCGACTTGCTGGAAACTTGCCCTTGATAACCCAAGCAGTCGTCAATGAGTATCGATGGTAACCTAAAAGCAGCATTATGATGCTTAGACCAAGGAAAGTGGCACCTAGGGGCTTTCCGATGTGACGTAAACGCGCCAGACGCGGGTCTGGCAATGAGCTTTTGTCTTCACGTAATGAAGTGTTGAGGCGAAAGAGTTGGGTGATAGCGATGCCAATGGAAGCGAATGCCAAAGACGTGCGTAGCCACGCTAAAAAAGTTCGTTCTTGGGGATGTTAATATTGCAAAAAGCTTTCGAATACTTCGACTGTTTTGATACTTACCAATAGCAAGATGATCTCGGGCTACACTGCCTTTATTTTCGAGTTCTATAGGTTGAAAGGCATTCTTCACTTTATCAAACAGACCGACCTTTTCATCCTGTTGTTGCTCGGGGGCGCTGTCCCTTGTTTGGTTTAATCCCGGACTCGGCTGTGATCCCGCCCCGCCTAGTCTGGTGCTATACGCCGACCTATGTCGACTTATATTGTCCGTGCTTTGATGCCGTGGACTGATTCCGGCGGCACCATCGCCGTTGGTTTGGTAGTTTAGTCCGGAGCTATTCACTAGTATGTTTGTTGTTTCATCGACACCAGTGCTTTCTTCTGATAGAGCACGCACGGAGTGTCTGGGAGACGGGAGATTCGACATTCCCATAGCCTCAGCACGAACACGGCCAGTCTATTGTTTGCAAAAGATAGACAACGCCGTAGTTAGCACCAAAATTACACAGTTAAGGGGGGTGTTTTCGATAAGTTTGCTATGGATGATGGTTTATGCTAGATATTTCAACGTGCAAGAGAGAAATGCGGCAATAGTGGTGTGTGGAATAGATGGATGAAAAGAAGAACAAATAGAGACTGTAAGGCTGGCCCTTTGGGATATGATTATAGATAGGTTAAGAGGGGTGGAGGGAGCAGAACAGGACCGGACCAGGATTCTCCAAGAGGTAGTAGGCGAGTAATTCACCTGGTGGTGTCTTTGCTGGCAAAGTAACAGCACGGACGAAATATTGATAGTAAAACTTGGATCAGACTACGAAAAGAAACCGTAGGTAGCAAAAAAGTAGGTGGGAGAACCAAAGAGTTGAACGTCGAGCAGCAGTACAATATGGTGGTATGAAAGAAAAAAGGCGAGGAAGAGATGAGCAGAGAGCAAAGCGAGAAGACTTGAGAAAGCAGGACGTGATTCTTGACTATGTGAATCTTGCAGATGAACTAAGTACATGTATATACAGTAATATATCACCGCGGCATCGCCATGGGCTATTTTTCTCTCATGATAGCTTCCTAATAAGGGTATGTTGACTATTGGCTGGCCAGCCAAAGACATATTCCTTCGGCTTCGCCAACTCTTTCAAGCCCCAGGTTATGCTTCCAGTGGCAGTAGGAGTTGTCAATAGAACGATAGAAGGCCTGGCGGCAGGACAACTACTGCACTTGTTCTCCTAAGCTGTTTTTTTTTTTGCAGCTAAAAGCTAAAGTTGTGTCGTACTGTCTGAGGTGCAGGGTTTTGCAGACATCGTGGCATCCATAGCGTTGCTAGCTCATAACTTAAAATCTCCCAAGGACTGCAGAGAATGGTGTTATCACACCAATGTTGGCGAGCTTTCGCACCTTATAGGTTGTTCTATGGCACACAAAAGTCGTCTTTTTGCGAGGTAATATCAATATTCTCTTGTGCTTGCTAGAAGATATGGAGACGGCCTGCCATTCATCGTAATGCTCAAAATAGATGCTAGACCTGAGTTTTTTCAATTTCTTCTCTTAAGAAGAAAGAAAACTATGGAACTCGTAAGGCAACCCTGGGGTGTGAGCCAAAAGAGCACCCTGAAGTTCTAGGCTACAGAGTAGAGTAGCAGTGAGAGCAAAGTAGAACATCATAGAAATGTGAAGCGAAAGTAAATTTGGAGTGGAGGTCGAGGAAAGTTAAGTGGCCGTGTGAATATGTGTTCTTAATGCTCATAGGAGATGGAGGCTAAGTGTCCAAAGAGAAAAGATGCGAAAATGCAGTTAAATCACGATTTTCAGCAAGCGCTTACTTGATTCAAATCCAAATCCAAATTCAAGTGCCGGCCAAATGTGACAATAAAGCGGCCGATTCAAAAAGATGTACCACTTGGCCATTTGATGTAAGGCAAGGAAAAATGAAAGAAAAAAACCGCATAAAGATCGGCTTACCTCGAGAATCTCGTCGAGTCGCGCATCAACTGATTGCCGGCGAATCGGCACCGTGACTGATCGCGCCAATTGCGTTGTGTGATTATCCATGAGTAGAATAAGATGAACCGAGTTTGCTCTATCAAATCGAGAGATGGTAGAACCTATGAAGTGAGAATCCGATGCGCGATGCTAAGACGATTTGATTTATACTGCAAAATCACGATCAATGGGGCCAAAGGGTCGCAGGAGCAGATGGGCCATAACTAAGAATACATTAGACGCCTCTCGCATGCTCAGATAATTATAGTCTGTGTCTGCTCTAAGATAGCCTTGCGTTATGAGGATGGAATGGTCGCCGATATTTGAAGCTTAGATAGTTATATTTTATTGAAAAAAACTTGCTTGTATTTTTCGGAGAAAGCGATGAGTCTATTGTGCGTGGTTTATTATTCATACAGTGCCAATACGATTGATTCTATGTAAACATGACTGTCCACCTAGCCTATCTCTATCATCTCATCTTCACGATCTTCATGGGATCTCTCCGCTACGGAACATGCCCACAGCAAGCAGTTTATCTCCGGTTGCCGACCAGACTGACTTACATGGAATGCAGTATGACCAGCCCTCTCTAAACACCTGTGTTCCCAGTTGTGTTATGTCTACGTAAACCGAGAACATTTCCACCTCTGCTGCCTCTGTCTTCTCCTGTAGCGAATGGCACCACGCCTCCTTTGTGATTTTGCGGATATCTATGCCCTCCTCTACGGGACCAGAGATTCCTACTGTGCTAAGCACAAAACGCACCGGGCCCTCTCGCAATCGCGTGTGGCGTATGTCATACGTCCAGCGGCCGACCTGGCCTGTAGCGTAGCCTGTGGCCATGCACATAGGCTCGAGTCGTGCGAAACCTGCGTGAACCTGCCATTCGCAGCCGGCGTTGCGTGGCAGCGTGTCGATCTCCACGGCGAAGAAGGACGATACACGGCGTGTTGTAAACTCAGTGCCATCACTGAAGATCTCCCAGTCGGGTAGGTTGACTTTGGTCTCGGGCTTGCCGTAGACCGCGTAATCGGCATTGTGCTTTTGATCCCATACATCCACGTCGTCCGACTGCCCGTCTTCATCGTCAGTGTCTGTAGGCGGTGCCGGATGGACAAGCTCCCAGGCTTTAGAAGCCATAAGCACGTTTTGGCGCATGGCGGTTTCGGAATCAGCCTTGGGGAAATACGCTACCACGGCGGTATACATCTGAGTCTTCATCTCACGCGAGATTCGCCATAGATGTTGAAGCGAGAGCACAATCTCGAGACCGGCGTCGGGCTCGTTCTGTGGGATAGTCATCGATGCTGGAATCAACGAGATTTGGCCAGCTACTATGACGACCCTGATAGGCAGGAAATCACCACCGTCACCCAGATCAACCATGACACCGTGGTCGATAGCTTGACTGTATGGACCAATGTTGGCCGGGGCCCAGTACGAACGTGACTGGACATGTAAGCCATTACGAGTCGACGAGGAAACTCCCGGAAATGAGGTGACGCAGATGGCGATATTGCAGTTCTCAACAAGAGAATCACCTACGGCAACGGTGACACGAGCAGGTGGATTAGCAAACTGGAAAAGCTGGGCATATATGGTATTGACAACAGCAAAATCATCCATATTTCGCAACAGTATGGTTGTGTGAGTGACATCGGAAGCCATGTTAGCAGACGGTAGGTTTTTAGACCACTCAGCAATCTTCTCACGGATCTGTGCTGCGCAGGACTTGGTTTCCTCCTGGATTCCTTGGCCCCGACTACTTTCTTTGGGTAAAAATGTCCAGTGATATTCCATGCAAGTCGCTGCCGGCACACGCTTGATCGAGAATGTGTGCTTTTCGTCTTCAGGAATATGCTGGACCTGCATGCCAGGATCACGAATAGCTGCTAGAATCTTTGTGAACTGGGGATCTAGTAGGTCTGGTGTCCGGACATGTGCTACCGAATCATCACCGGACTTATCTTCAATGCTAGCCTCCTCGAAGCCAAGGTATGAAGTTCCTCCACCTTCTCTAACCACTTTCCGTGCCGACTCTGGTATAGAAATGCGCTTCTTGAAGAGCGAGTTAGGCCCATCTACAACGAGAGTTTCGAACTCGCCGCCCTCTCCCAGAACAGCACCTTCACTACCACCAAACCTTTTTAGTGCGCGTTGGATTCTTGCAACTCCTTGGTCACTGCTAACCTTGGTCCATAAGAAGTCATCGTCGAGGCCGGCACTGGCGACTTTGATCATACGCGCATCCAAGTCTGCTACTTCCATATCTCGAAGTAGCTGGGCATCGTCTGTCACGGGAGAAGGAAGAATAGGAAACTTCCAGAGATATGCCAGAGGCGTCAGCCCTAGACGGATAGCAACAGATTCGACTCTGGTTCTCTGATATGTTGAGAGAATGGCACCAGCTGAAATGGCGTTTGCTTCTGGGTGTCTTCTCATAATCTCTTGTAATAGAGGCACCATACTCTCCGTTTCATCTCCGTCATTAGCTCGCGTTGTCTCGTAATCCCGAATGCTCTGGATAGCGCCAGAGTCGCCTAGGGCTCTCCGATATAGAGGGAGATCAAGAGCCTGAGCATATAGAGGCAAGACCTGGTGACCCACAGTCTGGTACATAAAGCTGTTGGGGTCTTCCTGCGTAGCAGTATCTGACTTGACAGTCATAGGCGCAGAGCCATTCTTCGGATCGTGGATCACTACACCGCTAGCAGCCACAGTTCCAGAGTGAGCGGCAGATTCCTCTGTAGTAGTTTCTACGACCATGGGTCCGGGATAGAGGTTTGCCAAGGCGATCAGCTTATGGCCATTGTGCTGTGCATGCAAGGCGGCGAAGAAGCTGTCCTTGCCGCCAGAGACCAGTGCAATGACGTTGAGGCTTGCCATGACGCAAGACAAGATGCGGATCGGGGAAGCAGTGGTGGGGGGGGGGGGAGGATAGGGCACGGCAATGAATGAGCGTTTGGCTGGATATGCGGAATGTGAAATAGTGAATAGATAGATATATAGCAGGCGATTTTGATGTTGTAGTGGCAGAGCCCAAGCGAGTGTCAGCGAATGGCGATGCGTGAAGTGATAAGATATCCACAACTTGGTACCGAATCCAGCGATCTGGTTGTAAAAATCGCCTGTAACTGGTAGCTAAGCTAGTTGAGCCACAGAGTGGCGAGTAATCTTGGTGACCGGGAAAATAGTTTTCTGGTTTGACAGCTGCCGGCCCCTAGGCTTTTTTTACTCTTTTACTCTTCTTAGTAAAACGGAAAGCTGCAGATACGTCCCGTTTTTTTATTGGTTTAGATATGTAGATGTGTAGATGTGATATCGATGATATTACGATTATCAGAAATCGCAAAGGCGGCTATAAAGTGAACAGAAGCTCTAGCAATGATATGATGGAGAGCTGGCCAGCACGGCTAGGGATAAAGCAAGATATCTGTCAAGCTCGTTGGGCTTTGGGCGGTGAAGAAGAGCTTCGTCCGTATCATGTAGAAGTCGAAGTAAAAAGGGATTCAAAATCATGCGCACACAAGGATGTGAAGTCTTGCTAGTAAATCGGCTGGTTTGAGTCTCGAGGCTATCTCTGGCTTTATCCAGCAGCCGGCAAATCGTTTCCCAATAAGGGAGAAAAAAAGACGAGATGGCTGCGCCCCGCTTCGCGGTAAGAGCCTATGGTAAAACTTTATCACCACTAAGGAAAGGAAAGGCAAAGGCACAAGAAACGTGGTGCTCCAAATACTGAAAAAAAGTACCGCAAGTGTACCTTGATTCACCAAAGTCACAACATCTAGCTATGATCCTTACATGTATATATTACCAAAACATCTTTAAACCTTCTCTGCCCAACGACAATTACTTTGTGATAATTCTAGTTCACTTATCCATTGGATATAAACAGACAACAAACAGAAGAATAATTAGTAGTATAGTCAGTCACCAGCACAGACATGAAGAAAAAATATATTTCAATTAAAAGCACCTACTGACGTTTTTGAAAGACCCTAACTCTCCTTTCCAGACCATTTGTTTTTGCAATTGGCTTTCAAAGAC